>CM062805.1:1380800869-1380988369 GCA_031772625.1 Pinus tabuliformis
TGATGGTATTTTGTTTAAGGAAGTGGATGATTTCTTGTTCATTCACTTGTTTTAATGGAACTACTTCAACCCACCAAGTAATATGTAGCAGTTAAGATATATCAATGTTGCTTTGGTGAATGAGGAAAAGTTTTCCAAAAGGAGCCAACCCCCATTGTTGAAATGGATCTTCAATGACAATGGGCTACAATGGGCCCAATTGACTTATTATCTACACCAACACATCTTTGACACATGAAACACTTACAGCCATAGTTGTGTGCATCCTTAAATAATATGGGCCAATGATAATCAACGTGCACGACTTTATGAGCAATAGTGTCACCTACATAGTGTCCACTATTTGGCCCATCGTGGAGGTATTTCAATACCCTTTCATATTCTTGTGCTTCCAAACATATGAGTAGGACACCATTGTGGTGCTTCCAAAAAGGCACACCATGCACAAGCTTATAAAGTAAATATTTAAGTCGAATCTTCCTCTTTTGTTTCATTGATAGGTGCAAGGGCAAGGTGTCATGCTCTAAATGTTGTCGCACATTAGTGTACCAACATGTGGTTGTATTTTTAGGGGTGGCTTGCTCAATATTTTACATTTTGATTTCTCGTTCCCATCTAGAAGAATCCTCTTCTAGAAAATTTACTGCTTCTATTGCAATCTGATAGAGACCATGGCCTTTTATTGTATGAACTAGCTTGAATTCTAGATAATATTCTTGAAGGCTTGTCATCTATTTCATCCTACTCTAACCAAAATATTGTTAACATATGAAGAACAATCTGACCACTAGGTGAGGCACAAAGATAATAATGTATATTTTCAAGAGGTAAGGCCTAATGTGCTTCACCACTTATATATTTCATAGGTTTTCTTATCGATGGAAGGATAGCTCAATTCAGATCCCTATAAGTCATCACTCATAAATGATATGGGACGTTGATTTTCCTTCTAAGTGAGAACAGTTGCAATAGATGTGTCAGAAGCAAGAGTATACAACAATAAATCTTTGTTAAAATCTAGACTATATAATGTTCGAGCATCCACGATATCTTACTTAATTTGGGTGAAGTCATCTTTCTTCCTTTGGTCCCACTTGTAAACTGCATCCTTCTAGATTGTCCCTTGTAATGGTTTAACAGCAAAGGGAATCTGAGCAATATTCTTGACCTATGTCGAGTCCACTTTATTTCTTCTCTTAGCTATGATGTTTCCCAAGAGGTTTTCCTTGGACACTCTAAAAATGTTATTCTTATGATATAAAGATATGCCATATCTTCGACACAACTCAAACATTTTCCTTAGGTGATGAAAAGATATTAATTTAGAAAATACTATAACATCATCCAAGCAGGGAAGTTAATCTTAAAGTTTGAAAACCTTAGCGAATCTTACTAGTCCCTAATATGCAAATTGTAAAATGTTTAGCAATATTTTTGTAAAAAAAAAAATTTCTAATTATTTTATATTAGTCTTATAAAATTTGGGTGATTTTCAAGGTAAATACTCTAAAATGTGGGCGAATCATTTTTAGAAAAAAATAAAAATTGGTGAACCTTTTTTTTGGAAAAAACATGGAAACTTAGCCCACCTAGGAATATTAGCCCCTAAAAGTTTCCCTGCATCAAAGTAGAAAACCATGATTTTTCCAATCAAACCACAGAACGTGATGTCCATAGCCCACTGAAAGTTGGCACCAACATTATTGAGTCCAAAATGCATCCACCGAAATGTGAATGTACCCAATTTAGTGTTGAAAGTAGTTTTAAACCTGTCAAGTTCTACTACTAGAACTTGGTTGTATCCAGAAAATCCATCTAATAGTCAAAACATCTCTAACCCAGATACCATTTGAAGTATCTGCTCCATAGATGGCACGGGATAATTATATTTATTTGAAGCCAGATTTAGGTTTCATAAATCAACACATAAGCGTATCTCTCTAGAATTCTTTATGATAAGAACCAAATTTGAGACCCAAATAGAATGACAAACTTTGAATATGATCCGAGCATCCAACAATTTTCTCAATTCTTTCTGAATGAGGGGTTCAATCTTAGGATGATTTTTTCTTAAATTTTTCTTAAATGGCTTTACCCCTTCCTTAATGGGTATCACATACTGGATAATTCGTGTATCATAGGTCTTCAAATCATTATATGTCCATGCGAACACATCTCGGTAATGTTTAAAAGGATAGGCAAAGGCTTTTCTCTCTTGGAGAGAACAACACGTATCGAGATGCACATACTTCATATCTTCTTTGGTACCCAAATTAACTTGTTAGTGCGATAGTGTAGAACTGAGGGTCTTAGCATTGGTAGGTCCCTTAAAGCAGTTTTACAGGTTGTAAAGCTTCTCTAAAGATACCACACCCTTGGGCATGGAGTTCCCTTTATGTACCTAAGTTGATTCCTACAAAGCCTTTTTCGTTCATCTTCATCTATCGCAGCATCTTTAAACACATCACCATTAGCCATAAAATATAATATCTACTGGTCATCATTGAAAACACAAAAGTTAGTGATATTATTGGGCACATATGGATTATAAATAATCTCATCGGAAAAACCATCTCTAAGTGGTGACAACCTAGAAGCAACATTAACTAATGTGTCTGTAGCTGCATTGTGAATCCTACGAATGTAATTGATATTAAAAGATTGAAATAAATAAATAAGACACCATACATCTTGTTGGTAGTTTCTAAGATTAGGTGACACATAATGAATAGTATTTCGTACCTAACGTGTGATAATATTTGAGTCACTTATTACCTTAAATGCTTCCACTTTGATGTATATGGGTTTATTTACACCTAGAATGGATGCTTCATATTCAACAGTGTTATTTGTGCACTCAAATTTCAATTGGCATGAGATCAGATACTTGTTTTTTCGTGGGTCGATCAAAATACAACTAACTCCAAAACCCTCATGTGTTTTCAAACCATCAAAATATAAATTCTAGATGTTAGCAACAACATGGTTAGTTCCTACACTAGTAATATTTACATGTATATTATAGAAGTGATTAGCAATAGTTCGATTTCAAGGAAGGGGTTCTAGCTATGTATCTGGTGCTATAGGGGATGGCTACACAAGATAACATCCATGATCAGCTTTTGAAAAACAATTTCCAAATATTACTTGCACATAAATAATAGACCCATTAGGGACTTAAAGCGTCATGACATTATGCTTCATGAAAAGTTCACTCTTGACTCGAATATGATTATTATTTCCCCTATAGTGAAGCCACAAATGTGACAAGTTAGTCGCAAAGTATCCTTGCAACTTGCTAGACCAATCTCTACTTAAAAGCAAGCCATGAGAATTTGAATTTCCACAATGACAATATCAATACATTCGTGAACTCTATGATATGATGATAAATGGATTATAACATTATTAATCTCACAAATTGCCTACACTAAAGGTCTATCTAACTGTATGATTTCAGCATCAATATTTTCCCATTTACCATTGATTCTCTTTGGAACATATAAAGGCATGACATTTGCAGAGGCAACAAAATAAACTAGGAAATTATGGACATTACAATTAAAAATTTTGAAAGTTAAAAGAAAAGGGGGGAAAGTGGATCTACAATTTACATTAGTTTCATTAACGACTAATTCAGGAATAGGGTTAGTGTCAGTGTTTGAATACTGCCATCAGTGATAAAAAATACTCTTTTCATATCATATTAGGGTCCCATTCTGTAATTGTTGTCATTCCACTACGTCTTCATGCAAAAATTTGGTCATTGAAGGTTGAATTAGGGTTTCCTTTACTCCTTTTAGAAATTTACCCCTTGCTGGCTCATTCCAACCTTGTTGAGTATCCATTGTCCATAAAGTTAATGACATCATGCCATCACATCAGTCATGTCATCTTGAAATTCGGTCCTTCAAGGTCTCATTAGGTCTTTTAGGGTTTTTCAAGGTTTCAATAGGTCATTAGGGTTTCTAAGGTTCCAATAAAACTCCATTCCATTGCATAAGACCAGCAAGTAAAGGGTGATCAAATAACATCTCTTCACCATGTGAAGATGATTTGTAAAGAGAAATTCTTATTTCATCATGTAATTTTATGTTCACTATATGCAATAAGTATTATTCCTAAAGTTGCCAACTCAATCTCTATATGCCAACTTCGTTAAAGCAAAGTCAAATTCAAAGAGTTCTCAAAGACCATAAAAACATTAATTTTTCAAAGGAAATATTCAAGTGAAATGGTAATGTTTCAAAAATTTAAGTGAATTCCAAAGGGAGTTGTCTTTTCCCAAGGGTGTCCAAATCATCATTTTCCACAAGCACTAAACCCTAATTTCCTCTCCCATTGAGCTAGGGTTGGCTATGGAATCAAAGAAATCTGAGCTGAGAAGGGATAAGGGAGGTCATTTCAGCAAGTATTAGGACATTCCAACTCATAAACATCATGTCTCCATCATGTTTCAAGAAATCATTCCAAGGGACAAATCATTTGCCACACATAGGGCCAGTTTTGCTTCAAATTATGTTTCCAACAAAACAGAGCTGAATTTTACAAAAGTGAGATAGAGTTTTGTCCATAACAGTCCATGGATGAAAACCTCCTTAATTTTTTACACAAGTGGTATGGTTTTGGATAAATGTCAAAAATACAATTGCTACAAGAGAGTTGCAGCACCTCTAGAGTGACCTTGGTAAAATCAATTTTTCTCCTATCTGGAGTGTCAAAATAACTTTCTTGATGAGTCACATGATCCCTAGATAGAAATATATTTCCAATGAGCTATCATGAGCTCAATTTGGAATTGAGGAAGAGCTCCAAAGGTTTCCTACAAGAGCACACTTCATTTTTGCACCCTCATTCTGCACTTTTTAACCAGTCTTGGGAGAATTGATTTTTGAGGGGCTATCATTGATCATTTTCAGTGCTTGATACGTCCATTGTGTAGCCAAGAGAGATAGATTTCAAACGAGCTATCATGGACTCAATTGTGACTTTGGGAAGTCACTCAAAATTTGGTTTGCATATGGCGTTGCATACGCATCAAAGGCGTTATGCATAGAGTAGTCAGGCACTGTGCATGCATCAAAGGCGCTACACACCTGTCAAACTTCATCTGTAAGTTCTCAAATTTCATGAAAGTGCTCCAAAACTTCAGCACTTGGTTTCTTAACCTCCTACCAAATAATTAAGGCCTTACTATGCCCTCCTTACATTTCACAAGTCATCAATTCATGGTTTTAGGTTTCTTGTGTGAAACTTGGAGTTCTCGAAATTTTTAAACACTAGTTTCATTCCCACACCTCCAAAACTATTCCTAAGACCCTATTATCCTTACCAAATCACAGTAAACCCTATCCCTACCCCTATATTTCTAAATCCCTATCCCAAATTTATTCTCCCTTAAACCCTAAGTCCTAGGTAGCCATACTACCATACCCGTAATAAAATACCAGTTCCCAAATCCCTTAAATATTTCAATCCCCTATCACCTCCCTAAGTTCCCTAATCCCTTAACCCATTCCCTAAATTTTTCCTACCCCATTCCCACTCCTATTTCCTAATCCCTAGGGTTTCAAGACAAAAAAAAAAAAAAACGCATCATGGAGGAGGAAGATAAAGATTTTACAGAGGAAGAAGATACCGAAGAGAAAAGGCCACACAAAGGAGGAAAAATATAGAGGTTTGAGCCTACCAACACTAGAGAACTAATGGCCTCACCCATGACAGTCACTTTTTTCGAGCATATGGGATGCTTTTATTTTTGCGAAATGATACAAAGAGTTCAAAGCCACCATGTTTTGACTAGAGTTTTCATTTCAAATCTTAAGGACAACCAAGTGACCCTTGCTAGTGTAACCTTCACCATATATTATTTGTTCAAGAGCATTGAAAAATGGCATACACATATCAGCGAAAAAAGTATGATCTACAAATGAACAGCC
Source organism: Pinus tabuliformis (assembly GCA_031772625.1). Lineage (NCBI taxonomy): Eukaryota > Viridiplantae > Streptophyta > Pinopsida > Pinales > Pinaceae > Pinus > Pinus tabuliformis. The sequence continues at coordinate 1,380,806,809 of CM062805.1, forward strand.
TCTTTCATCACTCTTTGATCAAGATCATTGTCCTCCATCACCTTAATCAACTAAACATATCATGGGACACTTTCATTGCCAATGATATTTTCACTACTCCACATGCTAAAGATATATCTTATTCATCTCATCCCACTGATCATCATGTTGAATACATACCCCCTCCATCTCAACCCACTACATCTATCCATCCATCATCTCAGCCTATTTCACCATCATCATCACCATTGTATGATCATATAGGGTCACCTACCAGAGTTGAGGTCATCAAGCCTAAGAGGCCATATTTGGGCACTTTGTCAGATAATTATCAGAGAGGTCATAGGTAGGTGTTTGCCCCACAGATTGTGGGAGGGGCCCTGCCTTCTTCATTAGCAAAATAGGTACACAAAGGCAAAGAAAAGATGACAGAAGCAGAGGTTCAGGCAGAGATCAAATATGCAAGAGGAGAAGAGAAAACTTGATATCCTTGTTGAGGCCTCTTTCCATGCTTGACATACTTCATCAGTAGCTCATGTATCAATTTTGACAAGTTTCTAGGCATTTTTTAAATTTTTTGGGTTTTTTGTGCAAACTTTGACAGTTTTTGGCACAGTTGGATTGTCTATGTGCAACACCCTAGGCACTGCACACCTTCTAGAGGCCTCCAAATGCAAAACCAAGACCACCATTGGATTCAAAAGGTAGTAAACATGCAATTTTGACTATTGGCACATCAAAATTGGGCAATCTGACAGGGAGAAATGGCAAAAAACACCTCAAAAATCACATCTCTGCCCTCTTTTTTAACTAGGTGTTGTGCACAGGAGCAGTCTTGGGAGATTGAATTTTTGGAGCGACAAATCTTATCACGTTTTGGAAACAAGTACATTTCTAGAAAGTAGACAGTATAAGCTTTCCAATGAGAAATATTGAGCTCAATTTGGACATCGTGGACCCCTTCAAAACTCAGTTGGAAGATGGTGTTTAGCACAAACTAAAGGCGCTACGCGTAGACCACTGGCGCTGCGCATAGGACAATTTGCCTAATTTTTCACTGTTGTTCTCTATTTTTGATTTTCATCCTTGGGAATCAACTTTTTACTAATTTAATTGATATGCTAAATGTAATTATGGTCTTTTACTATTACCTATGGGTAAACACATTAGGTATATGGACTTCATCAAGTCAAATGAATTAGTTTCAATGTAATTAGGGATGAGTCACTTTGACCACCCTACACTCTAGCTATCAGTTCAAATTTTTGTGGAAATGCTCCTCCTCTCATGGATTTGACCCCTGAGGTTGGGAGCAGTTTTTTTTTATGTCTATATCTTCCCTTTCTTCACTCATTTTAGAGGACGGACTCAGTTGGATGTTGTACTAGTGATCAAAGACACTATTGTATCAGATTTTGGCTAGTATTAATAGATGAGTTGCAGCTATTTCTTTGGGATACATGTGGTATGGATGTTTAGCGTTGTTTCTTATTTTTTATCATTTGTATGAAGGTTTTGTAAGCTCATAAACCATTTCATGTCTATTATATGGTAATTTTCAAGTTGATAGGTAGAATACATGCTTGCTCATGCTCTGTTTTGGGAAAGTTATCATAATTTATCCATTTTTTTCTTCATTTTAGGAAGAATACATATCGTATGCTCTTCCTAACTCCTCATTAGTCTTAAACCATCTCACCAAATCACCTTTTAATAGATAATCGTCCTTCCTACCTTGCCACTTTGAATGTCTGCAATCATATCTGATTTTCCCTGACCTAGCCCCTTTGACCTAATATCCTCATCTAACATAATCTCACCAAATCAAATAAAACAACCTCTACACTTTATACCTAGCCTAAAACCCTAATCCATCCAGCCCTCTCGGCTAGAATTTTTTGGAGAGAGCCCCCTCTGGCTTGGTAGGGCTAGCTACCAAGTCAAAAGATTGGTCTGTGGTTACCTCAGCTAGACTCTTCCTCAGCCTTGGAGATCTGGAAGAGTGATAACAAATAGTGGTAGACTTACCAGATGAGGCTTGAGAAGAAAAAATCATTCTACCTAATGGAGGTTGAGATGCAAATGCTTGGATGATCAACTCACGTTGCCTTGCCAACTTTGCTAGCTCCAATATGGAAATATTAGTGCGAAATTTCTTCACTTCTTCAAGAACATTGTACTCTATATCTTCACCTTTGGTAGGGTGTGCTGAAGTGGTAGGAAGTGTGAACTTGTTTGATACCTTAGTAGTGACAGAATTTTTCTTACTATTTCCAAAATAATTGTTTTGATCAAACTGTGCATTTCTGGACTTGTTCTGAGTTCTCTAAGAAGGATTACTATGAGGTAGAATTTTTCTCAACAACTTCTTTCTCACATCTTGCTCAAGCACCAGTCCTTTGTTCCTCAAATTTTACTGCTTAGCGGGTTGTTGAGAAGAAGTATCACCCGCTAGGGGTTCACTAGCACCTTTTCAATCATTGTTCAATATGAGATCAGATGTGAAAATTGAATCACCCGCATTTGATTTTTCCTCTATCGAGGCAGGTTTATCAATCTCTTGATTTTACTCTAAATGTTCTTCTGCTGACAATATTTCTATAACATTAGAAACCACAACATTCATTTTGTGTTTCATTCAAGGACATGTTTTCTCTGAATGCAGTTCTTGATGAAAAGTATAGTAGTTATCCATGCTCAGGTTCTCAAAATTGAATACAACATTAGAAATTTGTGTAGACTTAGTCAGTTGATTGAAGTTATTCTTAAGAAATGGCTTAAAAGACTTGCTAATAGTAGAAGCCTCACTTGACTTCCTCTTGAGTTCAGATATTCATTGGTTAACAAATTCAAAGATTTAGTTAAGTTTTCCATGTTGAAAGGATATTTCTCTTTAGTTTAGTGGAAGAGGATTGGGACATTTTACTAGTGTCTTTGCAGTCCTTTGAATCTTCCTAATCAACAATGACCCCAATATTCCTTAAGTCCTTTTCAACAACAATTTCTTCTACAAAATTAAGAGCCAAAGTATCCTTTGCAGCACGCTTAACAAAAATGGAAATTTTGGTAGGCAAGGCAACAATATAATAATATTTAGTGATTGAATCATGAAGTTGCACATCAATGGGGAACTTATTGAAAATACATGTAAATCTGTGATTAAAATCTTTAACCTTTTATTTATCCCCATCTTAATGTTTCCAAGCTACTTAAGAAACATAACATATATTTCATTAAATTTGGAATTTTTTTATTACAATGTCACCACTAGAATTGATGTTTCTGGTTATTTTGAAATTCTATATCCACTACTTTATTCTAAATTTATTGAAATATGTGTTACATGGTGGGAGTTTTATCATCAACAAAATTTTCTAAGAAAAATTGTTTAAACTCCATCCAATTATGGAATGAATTTGGTGGAAGGCTATGATACCAGACTAATGCCCTACCTTCTAGAGTGTATGAAAATAATATACAAGAAACATCATAAAAATGTACCTCTAACATCCGTGGATGCAAGTAGAAGTCATGAATATGATCATATTGTTGGTGGAAAATTTTAAATGGAGAATGACCCAAGGTTCATCCTAGGGTGCCAACAAAGATTTCCACGTATTCTAGCACTTCCCTTGCATTTTCACTCCCTTGGATCAAGGACCATCTCACTTGAGGTGAGCCAGAACCATAGAAAGGTGGAAGGGGATCTAGAATTATATATTTATGAAATTTGTGCAACCATTTATACATTCATTGCGACAATCTAAGTTAGACATCTAAAAAAGTAACAACATACAATGTTTTTTAAAAGGGGGTTTGAAACACATAATCATAAGAAAAAACTCCCATTCTCATTTTATTAATAAATTTCAGAGCTCTGTTACATAAGAATTATCTCAATACAGCTTGTGGCACATTACAGACTATGTGTAGAAATCAACTCAAAACACTTATCAAATATGGATCAGTACATCACAAATCTGCATACAACAATCTTTCTTTCCCAATTCAAATCTGAACTTTTCGATGGCTTCTAAATGATGCGTTGTTGTCTAAACCTTGAAAGGTTCTCTAAAATTATTTCTCGCTACTCTACATCTTCTTTTATAACCCGCATTCAATTGATATGGCATTCGATCCTTTGCTCGCTTGATCCACGGTTTCCCAAAACCTGGGGCCATTACCTTGGTTTTCTATTGACTATATCAAAAAAAGTTCTAGGTTTTTAGGTGCACGCCCTTACATTCCGTTGCACAAGTCCCAAAACAAATATTCTTCTACCACTTTGGTTTTTTGGTGCTCTACTTCTAACAAATTTATACAAAATGTCATTCGTGACTTCTATTCCTTCAAAAAAGAAGGACCCAATATTCCCTAACCATAATCCATTGACTCACACTTGATTCAATGTGTTGTTGTTGCTTCTCTTGTTGCCTAAACTCTAGGCTAGTTGGCTTCCGTGTTGATCGGTTGTGGTACCTTCAAACAAAGCCCCCAACTCTAGAATAGTTTGAAAAGTCGATTCCTTAAATGTGGTGAATGCAGAAATAGAGGAGTTCCACCCAGAAGTGTAGAAATTTTTCTTAAAAAAAATTCAACTGTCTATGCACTAAGATCACTGGGTTATGAGTGGACAAGTTCCTGGGTTTACTGATCAAAAATTGTGGACATAGTGTTCAAGGTGATAAAATGTCTCTATGCTTCTAGGCAGAGCTTGTAAAGAACGCGTTTAGTTTCCTGTGTTGCATCTTCCAACTAATTGATATGAGCATCTACTATATCGGCTTAATCTGGGAGCTTCTTCTTGGCTTCCATAAATGAATTCACCATCACTTGCTGGAACAGGTGTTGAACGTTCTCATGCAAAGGATCAATAACAACATTCTTCTTCGCAAGAATGTGATTGCCATCAGAAATTTGACTGGACATTTGTTGTGACTCCTGCATCACTTTTGGTAAGGTGGCACAAACAAAGGTGGCTTTCGGAATCGTGTCAGCGATCTAGTCTCGGTAGAGTGCCGAAGGATCTGATGAATATGGTTGCAAAGTAGTGATAATGTCCTAGAGCTCAATAGTCTTGGAAACAATTTGTTTACAAACTTCTTCAACAAAAGTACAACATTCGGCAAAGGTAACATGCAACGATATATTTAGGTTGTTAGTCGGCCAAAGGAGCAAGTGTCGACCACAATGACTATAGTTTAGAATGAACATCACTCACCTGAGCCTCTATCCCATCTTTCTCAAGGCACAATTATGTTTTTATTGCGGAAGAGACATTCAGTTGATGATGTTGTTTTTCACAGGTAACTTGAAGATACGTGCACTAAGTCTCTATTTGAATTAAAGAATTCTCTAACTAAGATATTGCAGAATGAATGAAATGGAACAATTGCGGTAAATACCATGTGTTGAGGGTGTCTACCAAAAATGTATATGTTGGTGGAAGTTGCGATTGCAGTGGTTGGCCACTAGAAACTGAACGCTCTAATTGAGCCTATGGTGAAGATTCCCTCTATAGAGTACCCTTTTGATTTTGCGCAATCTTGTGAAGAACAAGGGCCAAAATGAAAGCAATCATATCAAGTTGTTAGGCGGAAAGAGTGATCACTTGATGAAATTTTTATGGGTCTTTCATGAAGTTAGAGACTTTCTCAGCAGAGATGAGCGAAATGGAGGAAGAAGAGGGACGAGATGAGTTAGCTGCCAAAGGGAGAGTGGTGGATGATGAAGGAATGGAAGCGACAGGAAAACTAGCAGAACTAATAAATGTGGAGTCAGTTTCTATATCTTCCAACTCATCAGGGAAAATGGGTGAACCTAGGCGATCAGACAAGGTGGCTTCCAAGGAATGAGGTGACTCATCGAAAGTTGTATGCGAGGATAAAGGTTGTTCTTCAAGAATGGGGATAGCAAGAACAATATATGTGGGTTTGACATCATGGTCAATGATGGTGGAGGCATGAGTATTGTGACATTTTTGGTGAGATGAAGTGGAATTAGGGGTGGTAGTGGGTGGAATGGTGGTTTTGAAAGTGGGTAGTGCAATGGACATAGGAGTGACCTGACGTATCTAAGTAGCTTTCTAAACTAATAACCTACCTCAATCCAAGTAGCATATGGATATCTCACACACTCCTTATCTTTATTCAGAAGGGGTTGGATATCTTCTGATGTATCCCTGGTGTGCTTGCACAAGGATGAAGGGGAATATGGGGCAGGTCTCACTGCATCAAAATTATACAGGTCCTTGCCATCTTTCTTCCACGATAAGAATCTTAGACAATTAATGACTTCATTGTGGAAATCATTCTCACTAATGTAGAACAGCAGTTTCTACATAGCGAAAGTGGTATAAAAGACATGCAGCACCGTGAAGATAATGGGAATTATGAGTTATTTCGAACTAGACCTAATGAGCATACTGGTCGAGAAGAGGGAGTGACACTCGTGAAATACTTATAGTCATCACATCTATTTTATTGAACCATTTCCAAATGCAAGATCATTAAATACCCTGTTGATAGTGTCTTGAGTGCTAGGCCAAGGTACATAAGTATATGCAAGAGGTTCACCATTTGCAGCTGTGGTGAGGTCTCGGCCTTCTAGAGTGCACCATTTATACGTATCAAGTGGAAGAAGCAGATATCCAAAAATGAATATGTGTTCTAGGTATAAACATCATGGGCAACATCAAATAATTTAGTAAGGAGATAACTAGACCAATTCAACTAGTTCCCTCGAACGCAAGCCTCTCTAACTAATATGACGTCTAATGAACATTCTCCTCTGGTAAAGTGGCACATGAATTTAGTAGCAATGATGGTGGAAACAACTCGAACCGACATATTGTTGATCATATTAAGAACAACTTTGCACCCTTTTCTGGTGGTTTCATACTTTTTATACAAATTGGCCTCATCTATCTTCTTTCCATGTTTAGCAGTTTTCTGAAAAGTTGAGATAGCGTCGACACCATAAGCGGGAAGTCCTATGAGTCTATACACATCTTCTACATGGATGGGATATTCTCGATCCAACCAAAGAGAAACCCCATGGAGGTTACTGATTAAGAACTTTGTTAAACGAATTACTTCTCTAGTGGCACCAAAAATAGGTAACTCACACAAAAGAAGGAGAGTGTATTGTTTCAAAGGATAGAAATTGGTTGACTTTCAGGGTCAAGCAAACATTGGGACATGTATTAGGCTCCATAAAAACATTGGTTCAGAGCACAAGGAATAATGACGGATCAGTGAGGTCATTATCAATAAATGGGCTTTCTCATACTTCGCCAAGAGGTCGTCATGCAGTGGATACGGGATACAATAGGATACAGACTAACATAATTTCTTACTTGACAAACTGTGGTTGCAGAGCAATGGGTATACACAAAATGAACAGGGGGTCAACAAGTCAATGAAGGTTTAGGGATATGGGATAACGAAGCCATAGCAGAAACTTAGAACTCGAGATAGGAAAAGATGAAAATGGAAATGAATGGCGGGGATAAATAGAATGGTTGGTGGGATGGACAACATAGCCATTACACACAATAAATGTTAATCTGACTGAGAGTAATGACAGGAAATTCAGGCACATACTGAGGAATGATATGATTTAACAAGAAATCTAATGGTAAAGGGAAATCTTATCAAGAATTTGGAATTGGGTTTGACAACTAACTTGGATGTGACAGGAATTAATGACAGAAAATACAAGTATTAATGACACTGGCAAGACAAGATACAACAAAATCTCCCCAACCACAATGGGTTGTGATGGATCACAACTAAAAATACAACACACTTATGGAAAATACCGAAATAAAAACTAGAAAGCTAGCAAAATACTTATTGACGCAATTATCCTAACTCTTATCTACTACTCTCATGAAGAGAGGACACTTTATTTCGAAGTTGAAGCAGAAAAATAAGGTTTCAGGCAGGCGCCATTCACCCATCTAAATAAAAATGTATGTCTAATTGAGCAAGTCGAACAACACCATAATATTTGATTTCCGCAACATAAAAACAACCAAGCCAATGCATTTGGATCTTACCAAGATGTTTTTGATACTTGTTTCATAGAGTAATACATGGTCACTCACAGAAAATGATTTATTCTTGGTATGCCAATCATTCCAAGCCTTATGGCGATCCTTCTCAATAGTTTGATGTAAACAAGTAAGAAATCAGGACTCATCAAGTTGTAATAATTCATGCAATCGTTCAAGGATGGATTCATCTTCAGACATTCGAGTTGCATGAGAAATAAAAATTATAGGAAAAATGAACTCAGCATGAACAACAACTTCTTTCCCATAAACTAGTTCAAAAGGAATGTACTTGTGAAACCACTTAACTGTAGTTCACTAGGCCCATAAAGTAGTAGGAACTCATCATCCTAATCATCTCTAGTGGTGGAAAAAACCTTAGTAAGTCCCTTTTCTAAAATTTATTGAAATCTTCGACAGTTCCATTAACTTTCAGATGATAAGGAGTGCTCTTATGGTGTTGTATCATGAAATTATGTAGCAGGGCCTGGACTATTTCATTGATGAAATGGGAGCCTTGGTCACTTGTAAGACTTCCTGGACATCCAAATCTGATAATAATTTTTTCGAAAATAATCTCAGTAGTCATTTCAATAGTGAAATCTTTAACCGGAGTGGCTTCAACCCAACAAGTTAAATAATCTTTTGCGGTAATGATATATCGAGCATGTGAATGACGAGAAGAAGGGTGAATACGTCGAATAAAATCAACAACCCAATTCTCAAAAGCAGCCAGGGCTTGTACCAGATGTAATGGAATTTCATTGCAATGCGACAGTCGGCCAACTCGTTGACAGACATCACAAGTCTTTGCATATTATTTCACATCCTTAAAGAGATTTGGCCAGCAGAGGCCAACTTGTAGAACTTTCTGATCAATAGCTTTACCTCCAACATGACATCCTGCAATCACAGCATGACATTCCCTTAATACACCTTCATGTTCATGATCAAGAGTACAACGACGCAAAACTTGGTATAGTCCTATTTTATATAGTTGTTATGCAATAATTTGTCCACAAAATGATTCTTTTACATAATAGTATAATTAGGAGGGCATTCTCCTGTAGCAAGAAAAGTGGAAATATCTTCTAAGTAATCAGGGACAAATTCAATACGAAACAAATGAGCATCTGATAATTGATCATCAATTGAACCCTTCAACTCTCTCGACTCTAACATGGACAAATGGTTTGGCCCCACATTCAATCTTCCTGGCTTAACAATCACCTCAAAAGCAAAGTCCTAAAATAGAAATAACCACCTACAAATCCTCCCTTCGAATGCAAGCTTATTGACTAAATATTTCAGTGTTGAGTGGTTTGTGAATAACTTGAAATGACCTCCCAACAAAGATGTCAAAATTTTGGAGATAATATACCATAGCTAAAGCCTCCCATTCTATAGTACTATAATTTTTCTCTATGGTGGAAAGTCTTCTGCAGGAAAAATAAATAGGATGATCCAAGTTTCCTTCACCTGGTTGCATTAATATAGCTCCTAAGGAAACTTCAGATTCATCAACATGGAAATGGAATTTCTTATTCCATTCAGGGTAGACCGGGATGGGTGCACTTGCAAGTTTCTCCTTCAAAGTATCCAATGCAACATCATATTCAGTACACCACACAAATCATTCAGATTTCTTAAGAATCTTCTCAAGCGGTGTTGTGATTGAAGCATAATTTCTTATAAACCAATGATAATAACTAGTATGTCCCAAAGTGGAATGCAACTGTCATAAAAAATTTGATGGCGACATATTCAGTATTACCACAACCTTAGCAGGGTCCACACATACTCCTTTGCAGACGATATGCCCCAATAATGTTCCAAAAGGCACAAAAAAAATACATTTCTTCAAGTTCAAAGATATTTGAAGTTGTCTACATCTATCAAACATAACTCTCAGCAAGCTAGGATGATTCTTGAGCAGGCTATAAATAGTCCAATCATCCATATAAAATTATGGAAACTTATGTATATATTCATGGAAGGTAGCAATAACAATGTGCAAGAAAATAGTAGGGGCATTTTTCAATCCAAAGGAAATAATGTTATATGCATAAGACACCCATTCAGTAGTGAATGTGGTATTCTTCTTGTCTTATTCTACAATTCAGACTTGATGATACCCCAAGAAACCATCATTAAAAGAATAAGCTTCATTTCCCCCAACATTATCCAAGACTTCATTGCTAAATGGAGTTGAAAATGGGTCATGTACACAAGCGTTATTGAGGCTGCAGTAATTAACACACACTCGAATTTCTCCTGAATCCTTCTTATCTTGGATAACAATGGGGCTTATCCATTTAGCTTCATCAATAGGGAATATAAGACCAACAACTAGCATTTTGTCGATTTCCTTCTTCACTTTCTCCTTGACTCGCAAATTCAATTTGTAGGGCCAATGTTTAACTGGCTTCACATCTGGATTTAGTGTTGTCTTCATTTCTCCCAAATCTCCTATAATTCCCTTTATTTATGAGATGGAATATTCAAATAAATCCTCATATTCTTTGAGCAGATAAAAAAATTCCTGAATGGTTTGATCATCCCAATAGTCCCCAATAGATGCAAGCTTCAGTTTTTTCTTTTGTCCCAATATTCATCTTTTGAAACTTAAGAGATTACAAATCTGGAGCATCATGTATAGTATCCTCTATTATTTTGTGTTCCCCTTTAGAATATTTAATGGATAAATGTCTTAGCTCCTCCAGATCTTTATTAACCGAATGGTTTGATCATCCCAATAGTCCCCAATAGAAGCAAGCTTCAGTTTTTCTTCTATCCCGATATTCACCTTCTTCAACTTAAGAGGTTGCAGATGCAGAGCATCATGTATAGGATCCTCTTTTATTTTCCATTCCTCTTCAGACTCTTTAATGGATAAATGTCTTAACTCCTCTGGGTCATCCTTTGCATCTTTATTAACTTTACTGCAAATAACATCTTCATGGAACCTTGATTCATATTGGTGTGGAAAGTCTCCATACCTGTTGCATTCTGCCAAAGTATCCCCACTTGAAAATAATACTCCTCTAGCAGCTCAAATGGCTTGCACTATCCTTTCATAAACATCTCAAAAGAAAAAATCTCTACACAACTAGGTAGACAACACGTCCCAAATCCGTTGTTTTTCGTTTCAATTCCTCGTGCAGATACCAAGCTTGCGAAATATTTCTCAAGGAATGGATGAATAGATGTAGTTATATTTGAACTGTTAGGCTATCAACTTGCCATACAAAACAACAATGTGTAACATGCTCTTACAGATAAATACGACCATCCTAAGTGGCGATTTTACTTAAAATCTCATTTAGAGGAACAAACTGATAGAGCATGGAAACCTTAATTGTGCTCTAGTATTGAAGTTGATCCTGATGGGTTGCCCACCATATTTAGGGAGTCGCTTGAAAAGAAACACTCATTAAAGGAACATTTTTACTTTCTTCTATGCAAGAATCAACTTATTTAATACAATTTTCAATAGAATTAGTACCATTGAAAGTGGGAAACTCGTGTACCTCAGTACCAATCCAGCGATCACATCGAATAGTGGCACAGTGTCAAGAATGAATTTCGTGAGATCCCTGTTGCCAATCTTCCATCGCATCATCAGAGTCAAATTTATTAATTTAAATACTCCACCAACTAATAGATCCAGTTTCCATGGGATTAGTATAATCTTCTTGCCTCCCAGCATTCAGTTGATATAATTGGTCCAGTAAATTAGGTGACTCAACATTGTCCACTAGTTCAGTAAATCTTGGGCCCTAATAAGGATCAAGAGGCTTTATTACTCGCATGCCATCCACTTCAAAATTCATAGTTTCTCACTTCAAGTCAATTAATGCATAATTTTCAAAAGCCCAATCGATGCCCAAAAAGTCTGGATATGGATATTTATACCCAATAATGTCAGTAACTTCAAAATATGCATATGTTTTGACACTGACGATATCAACTTCAACATCCTCTAGTATGCCAATAGGAAGAATACAATATTGATTTGTCATGCGCAACTAAATAAGGGAAAATACCAACTTGGGTTTTCCAAGAGCTTCCCAGGATTTTCTTGGCAGAAAATTGACATCTGAACCCAAATCCAACATGGAGTCCTTAATTTGAAAACCTGCAATCTGAGAGTTTATCTCGAACTCCTTTCCAGTTCACTTCTTATTCCTTCATACTCACCTAGAATGCTGCTCAGGTTGATCCAGGTGAATATTGGTGGCCACCCACCAGGTCCACTTGGACCCCCACCATTGTTTCTTTCAGCTTTTCAATTTCCTTAATTGTAGCATAGTTTACTATCTTTAGCAGTTTTTCAGGTCCTAAACTTCTGGAGCCGTTTTGAGGCACTAAACAACGTTTTTTGGGAAAAATAGGAGCAACATGGGTCCAAAGTTGTAGTTCTCGAATAGATATTTCTAACGAGATATTGTACGCGTCAAATGGAGATCGTATGCCAAAGTTACAACCCCGGGAAGTTGATGTACCAATTTACCCCAATAGGGCCCACAATTTGGCGTTTCATCTTCTAGGGTTAGGTTTTTGGATGTTTAGGGTTTTCCATTATTTCTCAACAATAAATAGGCCATCGAGCCTCATTGTAACACAGTTCAAAGGCATGTAGCCACCACATCTCTTCTCAGAGATAAGCTACCATCACCCTAGCTGTTTATTTCCATTTTCTGTTTGTAAGCATATCTCAGTATTTTACATTAATGAAATGAAGTATTATTTCCGCTGCATCTTGTGTTTATGGTTATCTTTGGAATTTGTTGCATTCCTATTTAAATTCGGATCAATGGTATCAAAGTCGTCTGCTTTTTTCTCTATTTTCCTTTGCATGTCCCCAACGAGGTCGGGATATAAGGAGTTAGGGCTTGAACTGGTTGAACCTTTGCAAGACCAACCTCGCAAACCCTACGGCCTCCCATGGTGGATGAAAAGAAAGATGAGGGAGCAGGAGATCCTATCAAAATCTTGCTCGAAGAATCCCTCAAGCGACAAAGGAACGCGATGATGGACAACTTTGCCCAGATCCTTCAGCGAATACCCAGGAGAGACGCATCGGCTTCCTACAGCTACTATGGAAACGCCACACCGTTTAAGGTACAAGTTAATTTTGAAATCCCCATATTCAAGGGTTAGATAGATGCAAATGCCATTGATAAATGGTTAAATCTGCTAGAGAGTTATTTTTCTGTTCATGATTTTTCCAGCCGGGAAAAGATTATTTTCGCTCTTCTCAAATCAGCCCCCCACGTCAAGGACTAGTGGGAAACCTACTGCGAGCATAAGGATGAAAGTACCGGCTCACTATTTTTTGCCGCACCCACCTGGAATTCATTCCAGGATGCCATCAAGGAGCAGCACTACCCTGTCGGAAGCTATGAGGATCAATACATAAAGTGGACCACGCTGCGGCAAGGAAGGGACCAAGACATGCCGGAGTTTACCAATATTTTCCATACCCTTTGCACAAAGTTGGGTATCAAGGATTCAGAGCAGCATTTGATACTCAAACACCATGACTGTCTGCACAAGTACATCCAGGAAGAAATAGAATTCCTAAACATCTCGCTCAACATGACATACTGATATGCCGTCAAGGTCGAGCAAAAGTTTAAACAGAAGAAGCGAGACTTTGGATCTGCAAATCTGAAGCAAGGGAAAGGTGCCCTCAAACTGCAGAACAAAGGAAAAATCCAAGGCGGGGTGGCCCAAGAAAACCCGCCAAAGCTGCAAGCAAAGAATAGCACCGCGAAGCCAAAAAAGGACACGGGAAAATGGTGTGAGTTCCATAAGAGCTCTACTCACAACACAAGTGAGTATCGAGCTAAGCAGTCACTGGTGGCTAAGCTAAAGGTTTCAGAATCAGATGCATGTTCTAACTCTGAGTCAGAACCCGGCAAGTGGAATGACAAAGGGAAGCAGATTATCGATGTGGAGCCCAACGCCATTGTTGCCACCACGAAGATCCAGAAGGAGGAACTCGAAGATCTAGAGGAGGAGGAGCATCTTTCCACTCCCAGATGTTTGTAAAGGGATCCCCGCTATAGTTCATTGTTGACATTGGGAGCCAAACGAATCTCATTTCGGCAGAGGTCGTGAAGCGGCTGGGCTTACCGACCACAGCACATCCACAACTGTACACCACTGGGTGGCTTCACCAAGGACGGGATCTTCGCGTGAGCCAGCAGTGTCGCCTTCCATACAACATCAAGCCCTTCACGGATGAGGTATTGTGTGACATTTCTCCCCTTGAAGTTTGTGATGTATTATTAGGACAACCATACTTGTGGAAGCGATATGCTGTGTATGAATCAAGGCCCCGTGTTGTTATTATTACTTTGGGAAATAAGTTGTACAAGATACTGAAGGTAGCACTGTCTACCACCATCTCTTTGGTTACTGCAAAACAATGCAGTAAGCTCATTTCCAAAACCAGGAAATTTGTTTTCCTGATGATACGCTCTCAAGGAAAGAAGAATATGGTGGCCACGACCTCCAGACAGGGCCCCTCCACACGATAACTACATATGGACAAGGTCGTGGAGGAGTATGAGGACATCTTCACCTCCCCCACAGGGGTTCCTCTACACTGTCAGGTCAAGCACTCCATCGATCTGACCCCAGGTGCGCCACTGCCTAATGGACCAATCTATCAGTGCTCCATTCTGGAGAACGATGAAATCAAGAGGCAGATTTAGGAGCTGCTACAGAAAGTTCACATCCATCCGAGTTCATCACCCTGTGGGAGCCCGATCGTGTTGGTATAGAAGAAGGATGGGACTTGGAGACTCTATATTGACTATTGGGCGCTGAACAAGATCACCGTCCGTAATAGGTACCTGATCCCACGAATCGATGACCTCCTGGACCAACTGAAGGGGGGAAAATATTTCAACAAGATCAATTTGAAGTCGGGATATCACCAGGTACCAATTGAACCCTCCGATGTGTGGAAGACTGGCTTCAAAGCCAAGGAGGGCCTTTTCGAATGGTTGGTTATGCCTTTCAAATTGATGAATGCTTGTGCAACCTTCATGAGGCTAATGGATGACATTTTGCGGCCATTCACCAACTCATTTGTAGTGGTATACTTGGATGACATCCTGATCTTTAGCCAAAGTTGGGAAGAGCACCTCCAGCACGTTCGACAGGTTCTCCAAACACTGCGGCAACACAAGTTATGTGCCAATTTGGAGAAATGCACTTTTGGCATGACCCAAGTTCAGTATCTAGGATACATTACCGATGAATAGGGGGTGCATGTGGATCCAGCCAAGAACCAAGTCATTCGGGATTGGCCCTCTCCAACCACTCTAATAGAGCTTCACAGCTTTCTAGGTCTTGCCAACTTCTACCGCAGGCTCATGTTGGGATTTTCTCATATCACTTGGCTCTTGAGTCAAGTCACCAAGAGAGGAGCAAAAGAAACATTCTTTTGGTCTGAATCTCAATAGAAGGCATTCATAGAGTTGAAAGACGCCCTCTGCTCGGCACCAGTGCTCGCATTTCCAGACTTGCAACAACCATTTGAGGTCGAGACAGATGCCTCTGACTATGCTATTGGGGCAATCCTTACCCAACACGGGCATCCATTGGCATATCACAGTGACACACTTTCAGACACAGTCCAGAAGTATCCCACTTATGACAAAGAGATGTATTCCATTGTGCAGGCCTGCCGATAGTGGAAACATTACATTTTGGGGAAGGAAATGGTCATCCACACAGACCACCAACCCCTCTAGTTCATACAAACCCAAGGGAAATTACAGAATGATCGCCATTAGAAGTGGTCCACATACCTACAACAATTCCATTTGAATATCAAGTATAAGAAGGGCAGCACCAATAATGTTGCAGATTGCCTCAGTCGGCCACCGATCATGTCATTAACCACCATGATCAAATCTTGTGAGCACGACACTTCTGATTGGCCACTTCTCTACAAAAGCGACCCAGACTTTGGCCACACATACCAAACACTCTTGGAGGGTCAGCATGTTCCAGATTTTCACCTCCAGGATGCCTTGTTATGCCACTTGGGTCATCTTTGTGTTCCTTCAAGCGAGCGTGCCAAGATGATTTGGGAAGCACACTATAGTCAGGTTGTTGGGCATTTCAAGGTTGAGAAAATGGTGGCAGTACTATAGAAGTATTTCTACTGGCCGAATCTTCGATAGGATGTCAGGAAGTACATCCGATCATGCACTGCCTGCATCATTTCCAAACCGTCAGTCAAGAAGCAAGGCCTCTATACCCTGTTGCCTACCCCTAGTCAACCTTGGTAATCCATCTCCATGGATTACATGTCAGTCCTTCCTTCCACTAAGAATGGAAACGACTATGTTTTTGTGGTTGTCGACAGGTTCTCGAAGATGGCCATTATGGTGGCCTACAAGAAGAATATCACAACAAAATCCACTGCTAAACTCTTCTTTGAACGAGTGTGGGTGCACTTTGGGATCCCATAGTCTATCATCTCAGATCGGGATAGCAGGTTCCTCAATACATTTTGGTCCAATCTCTGGTTGATGCTGGACACCAAACTCACTAATTCCACAGCCTTCCATCCTCAAACTGATGGTCAGACAGAGTTTGTTAATAGGATGATTGTACACATTCTGCGCATGTACAACTCAAAGCATCCACGCACATGGGATGAGAGCCTCCCCTATGTTCAGCACAGCTACAACCGAGCTCTCCACAGCTCGACTGGCCATAGCCCTTTTCAGGTGGGCTTGGGATTCCAGCCACTATGTCCCATTGATGTGGCCATGCCATTTGCAGCTACTCACGCAGATTTGGCTCATGTCTAATCCGAAACAGATAAGGCAAACATCTTCATTGAGCACACCCAACATATTAGCCAATAATTCCATGACATTCTGGAGAAATAAAATGCCAAGTACAAGAAGAGACATGATCAACATCGGGTGCCACACAAGTTTTAGGTGGGCAACAAAGTCTGGTTGCATTTGCAAAAGGAACGCCTTACTGGAGCCTATCGGAAACTTAGACCACTCTGATATGGTCCTTACACCATTACCAAGGCTGTGGGAGATAATGCATTTGAGCTCAGCATTCCCCCATTCCTTGGCCTACACCCAATGTTCAATGTGGACTGCCTTCGGCCATACTTTCCACCATTACTAGACACATCCGACATTGTAGAACAACTCACACCCACAGAGTTAAATCCAGATTGCATGGAACAAGCTACAACTGATCGAATCATGGACACACAGATCAAACACACTTACCAATAGAACATCCAAATGTATCGAGTTGTCAAAGTAGGCCAACTCCTTCACCAGGGCAATTGGCTCACCAGGGACCAAATTCAGCAAAAGTTTCCTCATCTCATGGAGGAACTCAACGCAATGGGGACCATTACTTCCTAAGGGGGGAGGAATGATCGAGGTGGATATTGGTGGCCACCCACCAAGTCCAATTGGACCCCCACCATTGTTTCTTTCAGCTTTTCAGTTTCCTTAATTGTAGCACAGTTTACTATTTTTAGCAGTTTTTCAGGTCCTAAACTTCCAGAGCCGTTTAAGGCCCTAAATGATGTTTTTTGGGAAAACTGGAAGCAAAATGGGTCCATGGACCAATTTTTCTCATCCCAAAGTTGTAGTTCTTGGATAGATCTTTCTAACAAGATATTGTACGTATCAAACGGAGATCGTATGCCAAAGTTACGACCCCGGGAAGTTGATGTACCAATTTACCCAAACGGGGCCCACAGTTTGGCATTTCATCTTCTAGGGTTGGGGTTTTGGATGTTTAGGGCTTTCCATTGTTTCTCAACAATAAATAGGCCTTCGAGCCTCATTGTAACACAGTTCAGAGGCATTTAGCCACCACATCTCTTCTCAGAGATAAGCTACCATTGCCCTAGCTGTTTATTTCCATTTTCTGTTTGTAAGCATATCTCAATATTTTACATTAATGAAATGAAGTATTATTTCCGCTGCATCTTGTGTTTATGGTTATCTCTGTAATTTGTTGCGTTCCTATTTAAATTTGAATCACAGGTATATTTACAGAAATTGGTTGTTCAGAAAACACATCATCCTTAACAATAGCCTTTAACCTTTTCCACAACTGACCAATGAGTTTTCATCATTCATAATTTGTAAAAATAGCTTAAACCAATCCATTATTAGTTACAAAGGTTCTGCAGAATGTTTCTCATCACAGACCTTAACTTGCTCTTGCTATTCAATGTGAGAACCTTTCGAAGAAATCAAATGGTGGAAAAGTTCATTTGTGTCCCTATAGTATTCCTTTTACTAATTTGTATCATAATACTTCTTTGGAGATGTAGATCTTATGACAATTGGTTGATAAAGAGTTATAATATCAGCTCCAGTCTTCTTTCCTCCCCTTGTAACAACATTAATATTGGGTTGCATTCTTTGGACTAGAATCCTGAGGCTCTGCACAGACCAAATTATCTCCTTTAACCCGGTTGTGCTCCTCCGATCGAGCAATAAGTTCAGGACAATATTCAATTGCATGAGTATTCACTCAAAAGTATGAACACCAAGGTCTTCGTAGCATAGGGAATTCTCTCGTAATGTGGCCTTCCTAATCACAATTATAACACCTAATCGGGTCTCTCCCATCCATCCTTCCTTCCCTGGGAGCTCTCCCTCCTTGTCCTTGAGGAGTCTCATTGATACAAAAAGTGGAACGGTCAAGGCAGTCAACTAAAGCATCTAAGCACTAACATTGTTCCATATGATGGTTGGGTGATACATAAAAATAAAAAATAAAAAATATTGGGAATATTGGAATACTTTTTCAAAATTGGACATATGTGAGGAAAATGACCAAAACTTTGACATACCTCACAATAATCATTTTAAGACATACCCTAAGAATTTGGAAATGATTGAAATTGAGTATCGCCCTGATAAGGAAGAGCATATGAAATTTTTACAACTCCAGGGGATTGTGGTGGAGGAGGTCCCATAGGATCACTAGACTATCCTAGTCCCCTTACTCACAGGAATTATGTAACATGATGTCCTTCAACCTGAAAGTGGGTACACCAAATATGAGGTCTCACAAGTCGTAAAGGTGGAAGATCCTTTAGTCGGTCTATCAAGGTAGAAATTTGATTTTGAAGGCCCACAATAGCAGGATCTGTTGAGGAACCACTGGTTCTACATCCTTATGGATAACCAATCATAACTTCTATCTGCATTGCTTGTTCCAAAGCATCTTGAATTGTATCAATATTTTGTTGAGACAAAGGAATGCGAGTCATTGGTAACAGGGTCTTAATGAGGAAATCCCTTTGATGATTTGGATTGATGGGATAATAGAATTTGTTGATAGCATATTTAAAAAACTACATACACTTCCAAGCATAATCTCCCTCCTGTTGGAAAATATCTAGAAATTCTGCCAATACTTGTTGATTTGACAGAGGTAACTTAAATTCTTGAATAAATTCATATTTTACTAAATCCATACCAGCATTTGAGTTAGCATCAATCCATTTTATAAACCATCGTAATGCTCTATGCCACAACTTAGTTTGAAATTTAATAAGCTTAGTTGTGTCGAGGGTCTGACGAGCTCTCCAGAAAGCTTCGCATAAATACCAGTGTTGTTCGACATCTTCACCCCCCCCCCCCCCCCACTCCTAGAAATTATCAGTATCTAGTAAGTGATCTAGATGCGAATCTAGCCATCATTGGTTGGCTTGAAAAAACAAGTATAAATCCTTGGGAACCTGATTGATAACAACTAGCTAGACTTGGCTGACCAAGTGATTAGGTGCTCAAAATTGGGCTCAAAAATCAAAGTATCATAATCTTGATAAACTTATCTTCAGATCGAAGAGCTCGTCATTATGATTCCAACAGTGCAAACGACACTCAAATCCGAGCTCATGTGCAGAAGTTATAGCAAGTCAAAGTTCAGGTTTGACTTGCTCACATGGTAGGATTGGGTGACGTGGTAGGTTTCATCAGTGAATCGGGAAGCACTAAGTGGCAGGATGCCATTGGTTCTCACATTTCGTAAATCGCATATAGTAGGGGGGTTGGCATTAAAAATCAGCCCCAGAACAACCAAGGTGCGATACGATAAGGGAGGTGGGAAGGCTTTCAAGAATCGACCGGAGGCGCGATGCAATGTGTCGCAATTGCATATCGGCGAAGGGAAGGCAATACGGAAAATCGGCCCCAGCATACTCGAAGTTGTGATGCATCACAGATCACAATATTACACCGCAGGAAAACAGAGTCCCACATTATGATTACCCGTTGATTTACCATCGAACTACGATTTGTGATAAGTTCCAGGATGCGAGATGTTTATCGGTTCCAATTTATAGTGTCGCCGGGTCCACCACATCGCAATCACAAAATCACTCGCCGCATACACACACCTTAAGTCGTCGTTCCTTTTCGATTGCGATTTTCGATGAACATTTGGCTGACATATTATGGCCCACCACGCGGCGAAATTTTCACCCAATTAGCGCATTTTTGGGGCTAATTTGTAGGATCATGCCAGAAATGGGGCAATTTGTGGAGAAAATATTGGGAGAACTAGAATAAGTCATAACTTCTTCATTTTTCCACCAAATTGGATGCAAAAAGAGGCTAGATGGCCATTTTTGAACATTTTGGACTCATTGGAGCATGTTTCAGAAGCATTTGTGCATTGTAAACACATTTTTTACACTTTTGAGCATAATAGAGAGGCTCAAGCCATTGGAAGCTGAACCAAGGAGATGTAGCCCAGGATGGGTGAACTCCTATATCATGTGCTTGTTGTAATGTGTTTTTGATGATGTTATATAGATGTTTATGTTGCTATTTAGTTTCTATTTTATGTTAAATTGCTCATAAAATTAACATAAAAACTCCTCATAATTTTTCAAAAATTGATGATTCCTTATGCACAATGAAATCATTTTGTTAATAATCTAAGATATTATCCATGTAAACCAATATTCTAAATTAGATCAATTTGGTATCAGAGCACTAGGTTTTCTTTGTGAAGGAATGATTTAATTATTTGCAAGTTTATGTCATGCTTACAAGGTTAAAACTCAAAAGAGGTGAAGGAAAGCTGGTTGGAAGCCTTGAAGTTGGGTCAAGGGGAAGAAGAGCAAGGTTTCCACAATCTCCAACACCATTTTAGCTTCAAGTTGCAGTTGAGACTCTAGAGATCATGTCTCATGAAAGAGAACCTACAAACATGACAGAAGATGAGAAGACCTTCAAAAAGGATTTCTTTGATATGATAGAGATGGTGAAGGTCCTTTATGAAGAGAGGAATAGCAGGTTGCAAGGAGAAAGTTCCAAACCTCCCAAAAGAGAAGGCTCTTTAGGAGGACATAATGGAAGTGGAGACAAATCTCCACCCTCTCCACCATCTTCTTCATCTTCTTCTTCACAGGCATCTTCACCCTCTTCTACTAACACAACCCTTACTCGTACTCATCATCATTCTTCAAAAAGAACTCGTAAATCACCTTTTTTTAAACTTGATGTTAAATTCGAGTTTCCCATGTATAATGTTGAAGTGAATGCATAGAAGCTTGATAATTAGATTCGTCAGTTGAAGGTTTATTGCAGGATTCAAAACCTTCAAGAGGATGAAATAAAGATTCATTAGCTTCCTTGAGAATGCAGGGTGTAGCACTAGTATGGTGGGAATCAAAGACCCAAGAAGAGATTAAAAAACATGGTAAGATCTCAATTTCTTGGAATGATTTCATTGGTGCAATTAAAATACAATTCTAAGCTCTAGCTTATATGCAGAAATCAATCATGAATTGGCAAAACTTTAGACAACTAAAAGGTCAAAATGTGTAAGATTACACCCAAGAATTTAGAAAAAGGTCCTTGATGTCACATGTGGATTTTCAATCACATGACACATTGCTGAAGTACATAGGAGGTTTAGACAATTATATTTGGCATACTATCTTAATTTTTAATCCCAATAATCTAGATGATGTGTGTGAGCAAGTCACTCATCTTGAGGCAATAGGGAAAAACATCTTAGAAGAAAGTAGTAAAAAGTCGTTTAAGGGTAAACAGAAAGAAAAATGCATCCATTAAAAAGGAAGGAGAGAAAACAATATGTAAACATTGTTCTAGAGAGAGTCACGATGAAGCACACTGTTGGAAGCTTCATCCCGAAATGAAACCAAATAAATTCAACAACAAAGGAAAAGAAAAGATAGATGCAATCACTCAAGAAGAGAATTTGGGATCCAAATCAAGCGATGAAACAAAAATCACAACTATGGGGTTTCAAGGAATGGAATCCATTGCCAACACTAGTTCTTCAAACTCACATAATGAAACTCCAAATGAAAAGAGGAGAATAGAACTGTTTCACAGAAGGGTGATATCAAAACATAACAAGATTGACATGATGTTTTATAGCAGCTCTCAAGCCAATCTCATCTCAGAAAACATTGTCAAGAGTTTAAATATGGAAATTGTTCCACATCATAAACCATATCCGATTGGATGGGTATGTGACCATGCGCAATTGTAGGTTACGAGAAATTGTAAACTAAAATTCGTTATCACTACAAAATTCATAGATGAAGTGGAGCTTGATGTTGTTTCGTTAGATATCTGTGGCATAATTCTGGGCAACCCGTACCTTTATGACCAAAAAGCTATCTTCCATCGACATAAAAAAAAATATCACATATTCAAAAACAGAGTAGAATATATTATGTGAGCTCATAGCAAGAAAATAAACCTTTCTCTTGTTAATGCAGGGCAGATGAAAATACTAGTGAATTCGAGTAAGAATTTTGTGATTCTAATGATCAAACCCAAGGATGATGTTGATAATGAAGCTTTTAATGCTTGTAATTTGAATTTGAAAACTAATTTGGTTGATGTTGTTAACCAATCTGATGAAATGTTTCAGGAACCATAGGGATTACTTCCCAAGAGTGGAATCCAACCTCAGTTACAGTTGCAGCAAAAGCGTCTTCTTCCTAACATTGGCATGCACAGGATGTCAGTGATGGAAAGCGCATAAATTAAGACGCAAATCCAAGTATTGTTGAATAAAAGGATCATTCGACTTACTCCTTTACCATGTGGTGTACCTCTTGTTTTGGCGCCCAAGAAGAATGGTAAGCATTTCGTTGAATGGGATTCAAGAAGTGGTTTTCATCAAAGTAGAGTTGTTGAAGGAGATATATAAGATGACATTCAAAACTAGGTAAGGTTTATTTGAATGGCTTGTTACATTTTTCGGTATTTTACATGCTCCTACTACTTTTACGCATATGAAGAAAGATGTGTTGAAGCCATTTCTAGACAAGATAGTCTATTTGGATGACATTTTCATTTTCAAAAAATTTCATTATTAACATGTCATGTGTGAGAAAAAAATATTTAATGTCATATGTCAAGAACATTTGTTTCTAAAGATGTCAAAGTATATGTTGGATAAAACTTCTTTGATGTACTTGAGCCATGAAATGGGTTCTTCCAAGCATGTTCAGGGTCCCAACGGCTTTTTGGTAGTCTGCGTGGGATGTGGAGAAGGTGAGTTGATGCTAGACCTCTCCAAGATTGAAGTTGTAATAGTCTGTGTTATAGACAATTTTGTGCCTCGCATGAATTGTCAATAATCCAAGGGATCCAAAGTCCCTAAACATGATGTTCCTACCCCTAGAGGAACAAGGTCAGCAAGCCAACAGCTCTCAAATCAGTTCTCCACCTGAAAACACTCAAAAACAAGCAATCCTGAAATCAAAGCAGGTGCTCCACTAGGCTTCTGCGCTGAAACTCAGTTGCTCCATGGTGTACCTGCGTTGCAAAGCAAGTGGAACAAAGGCCACCTGCGCTGAGCAAGATGGGACAAGTGGCACAATGAGTCATTGTTCTGGAATCTTCCAAAATGACACTTGGATCAGGGATTTCGCCTTGTGATGAGTCAGAGGCTCTGTTTCTCCAAGTGGAAGCAAGGTTCTCCAAGTGGACTCAAGAACTGAAGATCAACTGAAGAGAGAGACGACACAAGGCAGCTACACATCAGTTGCAAGCTGACTCATCCTTTCTCAATTCATCTATATATTGAGCTCTCTCCTATGAGCTCAGGAGGCTGGAATTTTTGCAAAGTAATGATATGCTGTTGGTTTCACTATAGAGCTATTGGGTGATTGCTTGAAGGAGGTGAAGAGGAGAAATTCTTTCTGCTGGGAGGTGTTGTTGGATTGGAGCCTTCAATGGTTGTAACCCTCTCAGAACTTTACTTCTTCTATTAATAAAAGCTATTGAGGTTCTTCTATATGCACTTGTTTCAATGATATATTGTGATGATTGTATATTTGATTTATGCTAATCCTTGAATCAGTTATGATTGCATGCTTCTTGTAGTTTCCTTCTTTGTTATTTTGCAGGATCTCATTGTAGCTGGGCCAGCAAAAGAGCAAGGAGCTGGGAGCAAGCAAGCAAAGAGAAGAGTTTGGATTCGACATTAAGCGCAAGACAATGGTTAGTGCATTTCTTCACTCTCTCTTGCTTTCATAAAGAAGTAAACCTTAAGTAGTTTTCTTTACAGTTGTTGCTGAGGTACTATCACCCTTAGAGTGGGATAGGGTCATCCGAATCGGATACTTTTCCCTACAACAAACTGGCGACTCCGCTGGGGATCGTATCTGTTTGATTGTTTGTAGTATTTTGCTATTCATTTCCTGAACAAAAGAGTACCAAATCGAAAAGCTTTTGACTATATCAAAAGCGAAGTAGAGGGCAGCTACTCTAGCTCATTTCTGAGCATGTTCATGATTTGAAGAGCTGATCTACAAGGATCCTTGTAAGCTCTTAGTGATAGCTTTTCACCTTCCCAATCATCCCTTTGAGTGTGCTTGACTGATTGTTTCTGATTTGAGCAAAAACTGTGCATTTTTGAGAAAATTATGACCCGGAAACTGTGAAAACGCAATTCTCGTTTTCCAAAGCAGGTAGTACACAGGATACCTGCTTTGCAATGCAGGTCCCGAAGGGGCTACCTGCGCTGAGAGCCAGACTGGCTGTGCAGCACCTGCGTTGGCCCAATTTTGCCTAGTGCTGTTGGGGTTTCCTCCTTTTCTCTTGCCTATTTTCACTATTGATTTGGCTGCCAGTTACCAGTCTTGCACCTGTTCTGAAACCAATATTACTTGCCATCATTCCGCCTCTGTTATATAAAGAAATTGTACTTGTTCTTTTGTATTTCTTACGTCATTTACAATTTCCCATAACGAAGAGTAAACTAATCTTGCTTTTGGCCTCTTAGATCTGAACCTGTGTTAGGCATTTTGCTGGTCTAAAGAGTTAGCTTGTTTGCTGTCCATAGCTGATTAGTCATTTACTTTCGTAATTATGGTTTGATTTCATGCATTTCCAGTGATTAAGCAAGTGAATCTTAAGGTGTCTTTTGATTTTGGACTAGCTTGTTTACTTTCGCTTTAAATCGAAATCAAAGTTATATAGCAACTTTCTTTTTGTAACCCATCAACATTAAGAAAGGGAAAAGAAAATACATGCATTGTGCATTTTGCATTTGAAAAAGTTTGCATGATGATTTAGTAGAAAGTGCATTAGTTTGTGCTGTATGAACTGTGTGAAAAGATATGCTTTTCTTCTCCCTCAGTAGTTAAGATTTTCATCAGTCAAAAAGATTTGAAAAAGCTTGCTTCTCATCTTAGGCTGCATTTAGGAATTTGTCATATACATCTCGTGGTGAACCTTGAAAGGCAAACTTTAAAAAGATCAACTTAAAATATACTGAATGAACCTAACAACGCATTGAAACATAACGCAAACATATAGAGGTCTAAGCTAGAGGCGTGTTCCGGCGTCGTTAAACTTAGTGACTGTCGATCTCTACGAAGGTGGGTGATTCCTCCTGAGAGTCGGTGGCACTAATACGGACTTGTGCTCCCACGTACCGTCGCGTATATATTGGGAGACCCCTATAGGAATAAAGCCTTTATCCATAGGAAGCCGTGTCGGCTGCCCTACTGATCGCAATGCAGTGAACACAGCATTCACGAAGATTGACCACACGTACCGTAAAACGTATTCCGTGGTTTTGCGAAAGGTTTGGCACACCCTCTGCCTAGAACTCCAGAGCAGTTTCTTTTGGCCTTTTTCAAACTCTATAACTGAAAAAGTCCAACCGAGCATTTGTCACTTCGGGCTCGTTAATATATCGAAGGAGACTAGAGTCATCTTTAGCTTTTTCTCGACTCTTAAAACATGAAAAAGCAAAGTTATGTCTAAAAGCGTCTAATAAAATTCATTCAAATCGGAAACACAAATTTTCCCCTTTATATTTTAGTTGATCGAGTAATCCGCAATCGTGGAAGAAAGTCAATTGAATATCCATCGTTCGCGGAGGCTTGCGAGCCAACCGTCTTTGTCTCCGGAGTCGAAAACAATCCCGGCAAAGCGAGCTCGTCGAACCAGTTCAAAATCTCCTTTAAAAGTTAGAACAAGTGTTCCAACAACATCTGAGATTCTGGTGACTCCAAACATTTCCGGAAACCCTGCCTCTATAGAAGAAGTTCAACCGCAGCAGAAGGACAGTAATACTGATCCTAGTCTGGGGGCAAATACTTGTATGACTGAACCAGTTCCATCTGTAACCGGTCCAGAGAGTTTTGTTCCTCAAACATCTGTCGCTGTCGATATAACCCCTTCTTCGGCACCGGAAATCTTTTACGGACCTGACGGTCTTCCTCTTCCACCTGGTCTGATTGCGATAGAGGAAATTATAGAGGAACCGCAAGTATCCACTCCAACTCATTTTGGAGTAGGGGTCACTCTATTTCCTGCTACAACAGAAGTTTGTCCATCACCAGTGGAAGTTCCTGTAGAATCACTAGGCGATCAATTGGATAGACTCAAAATGTCTGAACAACCGTCGACATCTAGGACTGTGTCAAATGACACGACGACAGCAGAACTAACTGCTGCAAATCTGACAATGTTCACCGGCATACCATCTGTCCCAACTAGCTCTCAACCGCTAGAAGGAGTCCACCCAGGGACTATCGCGACGGTATGGTCTGTTCCTGTTTGTTCCAGAGTAATGTCTGGTAACTCTTACAGTGAGACTCATCAAATTGACCCTTTTGGGAATCAAATTAGGCCATCCAGTCCTCCAGGACAATCAATTGCCTTGAGTTCTGGATTACCACCGTATGGGGGGCAGTATGCCCTTTCATTACCCCCTCTGGGAGGGTACCCATACGGGAGTTCTCAACCTTATTCAAGTTATGGTGGAATTGCAACAAGTAGTTGGGTACCCATGCTACCCCAGCAACCGAGAGTTGTATATTCTATGCAACAGTGTGTACCTGTGACGAACATCCCAACTACACCGGCCATTGTAACCGTGTCGCAAGTTCAAACGATGCCTGTTGTATGTCAACCTCAGTTTTCTCAGGTTCTCATGCAACAGCCCCTTGACCCTGCGACCCAACCACAATCGCCTACTGGTGGGGCGACACAAGTACAATCGGGTACAATTACCCCACATCTCGGTCCAATGGTTAGTGTAGCACAACAACCCATGGTCTCACAACCGTGGCTAGTGCAGTACCAACAACCACAATTCCAACAAGTGTACCAAGGCTCTGAACAGCAAATCTTTGCGAATAGTGGACAACCATATATCCAAAATGGTCAAAATCAACCACTTTATAGTGGTAGTGTCCACCAACCATACCAGTCATACCAGCATCAACTCCATTATGCTGGCATGCAAAGGCCAATTGTTCAAGCGATTCCATCGTATCCTGGTTACGCTTCACCTAACTTGAATCAACAGTTACCATTCGTGGCAACTTTAGAGTTGCCTGATCTACATCGGTTAACCAACGATCCGATCACCTACACCCCTTGGTGGCCAGTGATTCCACACAAGCTTCCATCCGACATTCCTAAATTCAATGGAAATCCAGGTGAAGACCCGTCGAATCATGTGATGACATTTCATCTATGGTGTTCATCGAACACCTTAAATGACGATTCGATAAGACTTCGCCTCTTTCAGAGGACATTGACAGGTCCAGCAGCAAAATGGTATATAGAATTGCCAAGAGCTTCGTTCGACAATTTTAGCTCCCTTGCCACGACATTCTTAACCCACTTTCAATTACCGATAAGGTATGAAATGGGAACAGAGATATTGACCAACTTCAAACAGACAACCGCAACTCATATATCAGATCATATACATGAGTGGCGACGTCGACGAAGAATGGTTAAAACATATGTTCCTGATCAGCTTTTAGCTGAGTGGTTTATAAAGTCGTTACTTCCGGCCATAACGGAAGATGTGGCGAAAGGAGGAGTCGTAACAGAAGAGCAGGTTATTGCTCGTGCGCAATATTTGGACTTAGTATATACTCAGTCCGGCACGCTCTATGACAAGATACCAGACGCCCCTAGACCAGAGTTTTCAATCCCTCCTCCTCCTAAATCGAATAGTGACTCTCATGCCGGCGACGGCGTGATTGGCACAACAAACTCAAATCCGAAAAAGGCCAATCAAAAGAAAGCCCGTAAGGATTCGAATCAAAATGCGCATGAAGAAGTTCTTGCTTCGGAAGTAAATGCCGTATCAGCAGATAAGGGCAAAGAAACCAATCAACCAGGAAGTAAGAAAAATCAAAACAAAGGGAAGAAGAAGAAACAAGGAGAGTCATCTCCTCGAAAAACTTCTTCAAGCCCTCCTCGAGATAGGAAACCACCTTATGGGTGTCAGATATCTGATGAGGATCACTGGACGAGAGAATGTCCATACAAAGCTGATCTAAAAAGATTCTTAAAGAGTTCGCAAACTCCAGTTGTGTTAACTGATCCGTTTCCCGATCGAGGAAAAAATCTGGTTGGTAGTGGAAATGCTTCACCGTCGCAAGTGCTTATGTTATCGATATCGAAGCAACAGAATGATGCTTTGATTTCGACAAGGAACAAAGATTACGGGAATCCACAGGTGTCGAACGATAAAGGTAAAGATCAACCTAGTAGTTTGACAACAACTTCGGTAGAAGTTGTACCCCCCATCACACATGAATTAACAATAAAACCGCCAAAGGGAGTAGTACACAAGTCGACATTTAATCCTCGTGCCAGAGTGGCACAGCATTATAATATAATGGAAGATTTGGCGCAATCGCCGTCTGCTATGTCGACTCTTGAAGTACTACAAAATTGCCCATCCCAAAGGCAGGCATTGTTATCAGCAATTGGTGGGGTGGATCCTAAAGATTCCAATCTTGTATCCTTTGATCACAAAGGATATGATCCTCAGTTACCAGCTCAACTAGCTTTCCTCGTCCAAGTGAAAGCCCTCAACAAAACTGTTCATCGAACAATTATTGATGAGGGGGCATCGACATGTATTATGTCGATGAGTTGCTGGAAAACTTTAGGATCTCCAACCTTGTCACGATCATCGACAACATTAAAAGCATTCGACGGAAGGACATATACCCCTTACGGTATCCTTAGTAACTTGAAAATTGAACTAGGGGGCAAAACAGTAGAAATAGATGTTGAAGTCATCGATGGCAATCTTGACTATAACATCCTATTGGGAAGACCATGGATTTATGCCATGGAAGCTGTTGTGTCGACCTATTTTAGGAAAATCGCATTCCCCTTTCAAGGAGGGATTACGATCATTGACCAACAAAATTTCCTCCCTAATGGTTCACAAGTTACAGGAAGCGTTCCTCTGATCCATGGAAGCGACCATTCGTTTCAAAATATCGGAGTAGGCCTACTAAAAGATCCTACATTAATGGGAACTTTCACCCTTCTGCCAACGTTCATTGTGGGAGAAGTGGCGACAGTAGGAACCTACAATATGATATCTTCCGCACAAAAGATGTCAGAAAACGATATCAGCATGGATCATGCAAAGGTTTTGTCCCCAAGACCAATAGAAGTATTGTAGCAATCAATTTTCTTGGCCTGGGGGGCAACCCCAAATCAACGCTCATCAAGCGTTTGGATAGATAGGTCTAGAGAATATGGTACCCCGTCAGATCCTTGGTCGCGAGTGCATGGAACCGACGAAGGAATAGTCCAATCAATGGTAATTGACGGGGCACTATGGAATGATTCCCACCATCGTTCCCTTCTCCCGCATTGTGGAGAAGATACTCAAGATGACCTTTATCATCCTTCAGTTTTCGATTTTCTATCGAGTACTGTAAATACAGTGGGCAATGAGGATAGTTCTTTTACTATGTCAACCTCATTAAAAAATGAAACGATCCCCTTTCCAGATCTCAATGGTAAACCTTCATTCCAACCAACAAAGTTGAATGCAATGAAGCTTGGGGGGCATGCACCTCGATTTGCGTTATTATGCTGGGGGCATGCAAACTTATAATCGAGCAGTTTTAGCAATGTTCATGCTCGTTAAAAAATAAACGCAAGATTCGAGCAGTTTTAGCATAGTTCATGTTCGTTAAAAAATAAACATAAGTTGTGAGCAATCTTCCCCTAGAGTTCAAGCTCACCCAGAAA
Source organism: Pinus tabuliformis (assembly GCA_031772625.1). Taxonomy (NCBI): domain Eukaryota; kingdom Viridiplantae; phylum Streptophyta; class Pinopsida; order Pinales; family Pinaceae; genus Pinus; species Pinus tabuliformis. The sequence continues at coordinate 1,380,837,415 of CM062805.1, forward strand.
AAATGAACCGGTAAATAACCTTGGTAAATGTAACCTTTGACTGCCATATTAAAAGCCCTTGGTCGTGTTTATATGCCATCACCTCCATCCGTTCATTTGGCCAATCGTTCATCTCCATATGATTGTTTACCTTCTTTTGAGGAACAGCTGCGAAGAGTGATTTCACTAAGCCATCCTTGTGACACTGCCGTGATTGGAATATTCCAACCTGTACCTGGAATCTGCTGCTACCCTGTTCATCACTCGTTCCTGAAAAGATGAGTCTTCTTTGAGCTCTTTTCACTGACTCATAAAAAATGAAAAGTTTGCTGAGTTTTGGCCTTCCAGCTCGTTAAAGCGACCGGAAAGTTATCCCTCTTCTAGATTTTAATATTTTTGGACCTGAGGGATTATTGCACAAAAAGACCGAGTGCTTGTTTGTTCGGCTCGTTAAAAGTACCGAAAACTCATCCCTTCTGTATTGTTTTATACTTTTTCGGACTTAAGGGATTAGATGACGAAAAAGGAATTCTGGAGTTGACTTTATGTACCTTTTCAGACTCTCTAAAAATGAAAAGGACCGAGTTATCCTTGTCGTTAGACTCGTTAAATTTATTAAATAGCGACAAACTTGTCTTTAGACGAGAACGAGTTTCCCTATCGCTAGGCTCGTTAAAACATAGCGATAGGCTTGCCCGAAGGGCAGGTTATAGAACAAGCATATGTTATCCTCCTCAAGCTTGACAAAAATAAAGAGGTACTGGTCAGCAATGACTGGGGAAAAATTGGGAGAACCTCATAGCTTTAATGGTAGCAAGTCGCTCTTGAACATGACACTTTGTCCTCCGTATCACGTCGGGTTGGGTTGTTTCATTCACCGGTCTCATCACCATGGTCCTCGCCACACCATCCATAGTTGGGGTAATGCTACCAATCCATCACATCAGTGTCGTTATATGTTCAAGAGATGTTGTTCTGCAAAGAGTCAACCGTGTCCCATCCACTGCCATACATTGTCCTTCATCCATTTCATGACCGCCACCCTGAATCATACATCACAGTTTGTTTTCACCTCATCACAATCACTAGCTCCGTTCCGTGTCAATGATGTGGGATTCATTAAGGCCCTCCTTTGACGGATCACTCCTTGTCGACATCAGCTCATTATCCAAGGAGTTGATCTAGGAACAACCCCTTCAGTACTTTGAAGCTTGCATGCCTCAATGGCAAGTTTCTCACTTCCGACGACAGGTATACATCAATGACCTTCGACCAGAAGATTTTGCATGGTGGTCGACGCCAAGTCCTTTATTCCCACCATGTGAATTGTACTGCTGTACCTTGAGGGTCATCATCCTTATCGGTGATTCCTCTCGCGCTTGTTAACGGTTTACATCATTGACCGGTAATCAAGCGATGTCTTTCCATGTTCGACTTCAAGAAATTCTCACATGGATCGACTTGTACATCGAGTGAAGATCGGAAGAGATTGAAGACCCCGGATCCAGTTTCATCCATCCGGGCTGCGATATATATTCAGGATATAAAGACATTTGATATGTACATCATTGCAGCAGATGATCATCCTTCTCAAAGGATGATAATTTCAGCAAAGAATTATCAGTCTACCATCAGACGATCGTCTGTTCTATGTACCAAAATGCATTTATAAAGCTGAGCATGGGAATGCCCGCCTCAGCTAGATCACGAGAAAGTATGAAAAATAATGTATTGTATTGTATCTTATTACAGGACACTTCTCAGCAGATTGAATGAACTTCGGATCCTCCTAATAAAGCATTTCACCCGATAAACGACCTCACACTTTAGGGGGCATCTGTTATAGACAATTTTGTGCCTCGCATGAATTGTCAATAATCCAAGGGATCCAAAGTCCCTAAACATGATGTTCCTACCCCTAGAGGAACAAGGTCAGCAAGCCAACAGCTCTCAGATCAGTTCTCCACCTGAAAACACTCAAAAACAAGCAATCCTGAAATCAAAGCAGGTGCTCCACTAGGCTTCTGCGCTGAAACTCAGTTGCTCCATGGTGTACCTGTGTTGCAAAGCAAGTGGAACAAAGGCCACCTGCGCTGAGCGAGATGGGACAAGTGGCACAATGAGTCATTGTTCTGGAATCTTCCAAAATGACACTTGGATCAGGGATTTCGCCTTGTGATGAGTCAGAGGCTCTGTTTCTCCAAGTGGAAGCAAGGTTCTCCAAGTGGACTCAAGAACTGAAGATCAACTGAAGAGAGAGACGACACAAGGCAGCTACACATCAGTTGCAAGCTGACTCATCCTTTCTCAATTCATCTATATATTGAGCTCTCTCCTATGAGCTCAGGAGGCTGGAATTTTTGCAAAGTAATGATATGTTGTTGGTTTCACTATAGAGCTATTGGGTGATTGCTTGAAGGAGGTGAAGAGGAGAAATTCTTTCTGCTGGGAGGTGTTGCTGGATTGGAGCCTTCAATGATTGTAACCCTCTCAGAACTTTACTTCTTCTATTAATAAAAGCTATTGAGGTTCTTCTATATGCACTTGTTTCAATGATATATTGTGATGATTGTATATTTGATTTATGCTAATCCTTGAATCAGTTATGATTGCATGCTTCTTGTAGTTTCCTTCTTTGTTATTTTGTAGGATCTCATTGTAGCTGGGCCAGCAAAAGAGCAAGGAGCTGGGAGCAAGCAAGCAAAGAGAAGAGTTTGGATTCGACATTAAGCGCAAGACAACGGTTAGTGCATTTCTTCACTCTCTCTTGCTTTCATAAAGAAGTAAACCTTAAGTAGTTTTCTTTACAGTTGTTGCTGAGGTACTATCACCCTTAGAGTGGGATAGGGTCATCCGAATCGGATACTTTTCCCTACAACAGTCTGTGGTGGTATTGACTTCATTCATGCATACACAGATAAAGGAATCATACATCCCCGTGAAGCCGTATATACCTTTTCTCTACTCACAATTTATGCAGGAAGGCTCAAGATAGCCATTTGGATAAGATTTTTTTTTGGAACAACCCAATGTTGGAGGAGAAGTTTTGTTAATTTTTCTTCTATTGTAGTTCATTTTCATTCGTTTGTAGTTGTGCAAAAGGTCTTCCAATGGGGAGAAGAACAATGAGAGGCATTTCATGCTTTAAAACAAAAGATCAATACAGCTCCAGTACTTTCTTTTCCAAACTTGAGACAATCATTTAAGTTTCAGGTTGATGTATGCAACTATGCCATGGGCGCAGTCTTTATGCAATGTGGTAAGCCAATTTCTTTTCATTCAGAAATTTTCAATGATAAAGTGTTTAAGTTGCAGCGACAAAGGCACTTCCATTGGATGGGTTTTATTCTACTATTCCACTTGGTTAAAAGGTATAAGAAAGGTATAAGCAAAAATTTTGTTGATGTACTTTCTAGACCTATAGTTTTTATAACTACTTTCCTCAAGCATATTTTTGCTTTACATAAAATTTATGTTCAGAAAAATACATACTTTCAAGATGTATGTTCAAGCTTGAGTCAAAGGAATCATGGAGGAATTTGTTTACCATTTGCATCATAATGTATTGTATCATCTTGGTAAGAAGGATGTTGCTACTGATATTAACATGCACAAGGTCAAAGAGTTCTTTGAACGACTCCAAATGGTACATCAAAAAGTGCAAGAAAAACTTGAAAAGGACAAAGGAAAGTACACAGCAAGGCATGAAAAGCATCATATAGATCACGAGTTCCAATTAAGTGATCAGTGGGTCGAGATTGGAAAGGTGAGAGAATTGTACCCTCACCTACTAGTCAATTGAAAGTGATCTTCTGGGGTTGAAAAGACTTCCAGTGGGAAGGAATGATCAGGTGCTCAAAATTAGGCTCAAGAATCAAAGTGTTAGAATCTTGATAAAATTAGATTTAGATCGAAGAACTTATCATTCTGATTCCAACAGTGAAAATGGCACTCAAATCCAAGCTCGTATGCATAAGTTATAGCAAGTCAAAGTTCAGGTTTGACTTGCTCACATGGCAGGATTGGTTGATGTGGCAAGTTTCGTCAGCGAATCGGGAAGCGACAAGTGGCAGGCTGCCATTGGTTTGTACATTTCACAATTCACATATTGGAGGCGGGTTGGTGTTAAAAATTGGCCCTAGAAAAGCCAAGGTGAGATGCGATAAGGCAGGCGGGAAAGCTTTCAAGAATCGGTTGAAGGCGCGATGCCACAGATCGCAATCGCACATCGACGAAGGGAAGGCATTATGGAAAATTGGCCCCAACATACCCGGAGTTGCGATGCGATGGATAGCAGATCACAATCGCATACCGTAGGAAAACAGAGTCTCGCATTATGATAACCCGTCGATTCACTGCCAAACTACGATTTGTGATAAGTTCTCGGATGCGAGATGTTTATTGGTTCCATTTTATAGTGTCGTCGGGTCTGCCACATAGCAATAGCACAATCACTTGCCATGTACACAAACCTTAAGCCCACTGGTACTCGCAGATTTTGATTTGCGATGAACAGTCGGCCGACAGATTATGGCCCATCGCACGGTGAAATTTTCGCCCAGTTAGCGCGTTTTTGGGGATAATTTGTAGGATCATGCCAAAAATGGGGCAATTTGTGAAGTGAATATTGGGAGAACTAGGAGAAGTCATACATTCTTTAGTTTTCCACCAAATTGAATGTAGAAAGAGGCTAGATGGCCATTTTTGAACATTTTGGACTCATTAGAGCAGGTTTCATAAGCATTTAAGCATTGTAAACACATATTTTCATACTTTTGAGAATAACAGAGAGGTCCAAGACGTTGGAAGATGGACCAAGAAGACGTAGCCTAGGAGGGGTGAACTCCTTTATCATGTGCTTGTTGTAATGTGTTTTTGTTGATGTTTTATACATGTTTATGTTGTTATTCAATTTCTGGTTTATGTTAAATTGCTCATAAAATTAACATAAAAACTCTTCATTTCACTTGCAAAAATTGATGAATACTTAAGCACAATGAAATCATTTTGTTAATAATTTGAGGAAGATATTAGCACTACAAACTAATACTCTAAATCAAATCACCAACACCACTAAAACTACCCTCACCCTTATATCAACTATGCACTAGCCGAGCATAATAAGCTTATGTACCTTAGAAAAGAAAATATCAGGACTTTGATATGGTACCAGGGGAAGGTTAGGGAGAGGAGGAGTCATGTTGTTGTGCTGTGGGGTTCTATATTCTAGTATTAAATCATCATCAAAGAAAATATACCTCATCACAAAGTGAAAATCATCATCAACTGGTGTATACTCATATGGTAACATAGTTGGTTGGACATTAGCTTGGTCATATAAAATCATATTGAATCCTCGTGCATTAGAGTAACCACTTCTATACCTTCCACTTCACTCCCACTAGTAGCTCCTATTTTTCCAGAAAAACAACCTTCTTCCTCATTTCCTCTCTGCAACTCCGGAGTCTCCATTTCCTTATTCCACACCGTCAAACTTCTTACAACGTCTCCTATGCACTACAACTCCCTTCTTCTAGCCCTAACTTCCCACAACTTTCTTTCTTGCTACTTGTTAGTTATTCTTTTCCTCTGCAATGCTCTAAAATATCTAACCTTTCACAACTCTTCTTGATTCATTACAATAACTTGTTCATTCAACCACATCTACACAACATTCCTCTCCCCTAATACATTCCCCTAGTAATAAAAATTGAAGTTGAAATTTGACCTTGCAGAAATACCAATAAGTTGTCTTCAAACATTAGTACTTTAATCCAAAGAGGAATCTCTTTTATCAATCCTCCCCATAACCCAAACTTGAATATGTCTTATGCATGAGAGAAGTATTGGTGCTTCTCAGTTGTAAATTCAATGATGTAGCTCTCGAGAGTTGCTTCAAACTAAAAGTCAACAACTCTCGTTAGATCTGTATCCAACTCATGAACATCGGCTAGATCAACGTTAGTCCAAGTTTTGCACAACCTCAGTTGTGTCGAAACACCTTATTTACGATGATGTTGAGTCAACCAATGCTCTAATTCCTCGAGAAGCTTACCCCAAAATATCTCATATTGATCATAGGCAAGCTCGACATACAGAACCTCCTCTCGGATCCAATCTTGATCCTTATGTCTCAATTTTTCCCGCTGCAAAACAAGGTGATCCACATTCTCATACCACCATTCTCGGATATCCCAGCCAATATACCTTGGTCGCATGATCCATATCCCATACAAAGCTCGAGGTCCTGGCAATGGAACCATTTACTGGCAGAAAAATTTAAATGGAGAATGACCTAGGGTTCATCATAGGGTGTCAACAAATATTTTTTCTTAGTCTAGAACTTCACCAACATTTCACTCCCTTGGATCAAAGGAGCATCTCACACGAGGAAAGAGAGCACCATAGAAAGGTGGAAGGGGATGTATAATTATAAATTTATGTAGTTTGTGCAACCATTCATACATTCATTGCGGAAATCTAAATTAGACATCTAAAAGAGAATAAAAACATACAATTTTTTTAAAAGGGGGTGTAAAACACATAGTCATAAGACAAAACTCCCATTCTCCTTTTATTAATAAATTTCAAAGCCCTGTTACATAAACATTCTATCAATACATCTTGTGGCACATTAAATATTGTGTGCATAAATTACAACTCAAAACACTTATCAAACATGGATCAGTACACCAACAGATCTGCATACAACAATCTTTCTTTCCCAGCTCAGATCTGAACTTTTCGATGGATTCTAAACAATGTGTTGTTGTCTAAACCTTGCATGGTTCTCTAAAAAAATTCTCTCTACTTTGCATATTCTTTTATAACCTGCGCTCGCTTGATCTAGTCTTGGATCCTTCGCTCGCTTGATCCGGGGTTTTTCCCAAAACCTAGGGCCATTACCTTGGTTTCCTATTGAATGTATCAAAATTGGTTCCAGGTTTTCTGGTGAGTGCCCTTACTTTATGATGTGCAAGTGCCAAAACAAATATTCCATTGCCACTTTTATTTTTCAATGCTCTACTTCTTGCAACTTTATCCAAAATGTCCTCCATAACTTATATTCCTTGAAAAATGAAGTACACAACACATACTTTATAAGAAACTTTTCTGAATGCTTTCGTAAGTAATGGAGATTTCTCATAAGAGAAAGAGGCCCTTGGGCCATCCAATCCAATTGGTCATCGACCATATCTTCGTTCTCCTCCTCCTCCTCCTCACTTTCCGATTCTGAAGGCTCCTCTCCTTCACCATTCAAATTATCGTTGCCATCTAATTGTTTATAGTCTCTCAGTTGTTCTTTGTCAGAAAAATGAAAATTCTCACCATATCCTTCTAGATATTCCCTAATGTGTGGTACGAGGTCTCCTTGATGAAGGGAATATTCAAGTGAAACAACTAAATAATCAAGAGTAGCAATGACTAATTCCTCCACTGAAGAAAATAAGATACCACGACAGGTGGTCTCTTTTTTTTATTGCTTATGAGGGAGAATAGATGCAACAAGCAGTAATCCAAGATCTCTAGAAAGCCAACGAGTAATAGGTTGAATCTGACAAAGTTGATCATAAGTAACTCCGTATGCACACTCTAAACCTTAGTGAGGGAAAAGTCCTTTTTCAGATATATGGGTTGGAGTTGGAATTAGGCCATTACTACCTTGCAAAAAAGGTTCTTTGTGTGAATGTGGCGAATTATCATCCATAAAAAGCTTTCCCTCCTTATAGCACCAAATTTTTTTATGGTGTTGGACACTGCCAACAATCAGGGGGTCTCCCCAATATGAAGTCCCAACTACACCTCACACCATTTGGAGTAGGAGCTCCATCTAAGAAATAGGTTTTTTTTCCATAATCTTAAATATTTTCCTTGGTTGCAATAAATGACACACGATAAAAACATATACTTTTGAGAAAAACAAGTTAGCCTTGTGGTGTATTTAATTGCAAAGTGTATTAATGGTTATTTCACGGAAAGGAAGAGAAAGTGAGTCTTTAAGAGAAAAGTAATAATATTATCCTAATAAAGAAACATGCATATGTATGAAAGAAGCATTAATGACCTTGTGAATTAGTTCACAAAGAAATAACGATCATGAAAAACACGAGACACACAATGCAAAGATGCATACTAAAGCCAAAAAAATAGTTCATTTTCATGAGTGTGTAGAAATGTAAACATACACTGCAAAAAATGAAAGAATAGTCTTAAAATAATTCACGAAATATGCATGAAAGCGTGCTGGCTCCAAGAGCTTCAATTATAAAGTGAAAGTCCCAAGTTACACCACTACAATGATACAACACTAGCTCCAATAGTGGAATGATAAGCAACTACTTTCTTCTCAACAGACTAATATTCTCTCCAATGCCTAGCTTGAGAACCCAAGGTGAAAATTCCTTTTATTGAGTTATGAGGTTGTATATATAGCAAATGAGGTGACTTTCCACCTCCCTTGTGACTTTTGAGCTTCCCTCATGACACTTGAGCTCCCTTGTGACTTTCTGAATTCCTATGAGAACCTTGAGCTTCTACATGACTCTTCGCATTCTATGTGTGACTCTTTACATTCTCTCATTTTTTTAAAATACAATATTACATTTCCATAAATGATGAGGCAAGATACACTGACACATAATACTCTTATGGTGACACTTGGAGAATCCATGACTTGGAAATGGTGACATGGAATTTCATTGTAAAGTAGCAATGCCAAGCTTTTCTCCGTGATGATATGTTTTCATCTTCATGATAGATATTATATGTGATTCATATTCATCCTCCAATAGGTTGGGATGATATAGAGTCTTCCACATGATCTTGATCTTTATTCTTCTATTGCAATCTAGTTTCCCTTCATTCTTCTATTGCGCACTTGATTTTTGAGTATATATTGTCGAGGTTTGGGTGCCCGAAGATCCTGATGAGTGACAGAGGAACGCACTTCCTCAACTTCACGGTTGAAGCATTAACAAAAGAGTTTCAGGTAGATCACCAGAAGAGTACGCCTTATCATCCTCAAGCAAATGGCATGGTTGAAGATTTTAATAAAATTTTGGAGAACGCTCACGAAGGTGTGAAATTTCAATAGGAATGATTGGGATGTGTGCATACCTGCAATATTATGGGCATATAGGACTACTTACAAGAAGCTGACAAGGAAAAATTTGTTCAGGATGGTGTATGGATAGGAAGTTGTAATGCCAATGGAATATATCATCCCCAATATTAGAATCACAGCAGTCACGAATATGGAAAACAACGATATTATGCAAGAAAGATTAGAACAACTGCTTGCACTAGAAGAATATTGCTTCCTTGCACAATTTCACTTGTACAGAAAGCTCAGGAAAAGGCATGGCACGATCACCATATTAAGCAGCGAACTTTTAAGAGTGGAGACTTGGTTTTGTTGTATGATAGTAAGTTCGTGTAGTTCCCTGGTAAGTTCAAGATGCATTGGCTAGGCCCATACATTATCAAGGATATCTCAGATGGTGGCGCAGTTCAGCTCGCGAAGCTGAATGGAAAATTAATTGTTGGGTGAATAAATTGGAGTAGGTTGAAACTCTACAGGGATGACTCCGTCTCTGGGACTGCGTGATGACTATATGAATGGAGGATAGTCTTAGTGCTATAGGCAGTTGGAAGGAAGCACGGGACTATAAAGTACTCTACCACTGAAGGACCTTGTCAAAGAAGGGGGGCTGCGCGGAATTCAGGAGGATGGTGCAGGTGGAGAAAGTTGTGACAGAGAAGGGGTAACTGCGCTGCAGGGATGGCTCTGACGAAGTTTGTCTAGAATATGACCGTTTGGGATGATTTGACAAGGAAATTTTTGTTAAAAGGAGCAGGGGAAACGCAATTAAGAGGCATATCTAGGAAAATCTACCACCAAATCCGCATTTATGAGGAAGATATGGAGGGAATTAAGTGGTTTGAATTTAAAAAAAGCTATAAATATGGCACCCCACTCCACATTCAGACATTTCGTTTTCTGAGAATTCGTTACGTAATTTTGTGCCTAAGTGTGAGCCGAGCTTTCTGTTGCATGTCTAGTTGTATTTGGAAGAAGCTTGAGTAGGAACTTTTTTGTCGAGGGCTACAATCCATTATGACTACCTCCCAGCCATCACATACTACTACACCTATATCACCAAGAACTAAGCCTATGGCTACCGCATCAGTGGCTAAGAAGCAGAAGAAGCCCCAAAGGACCCCGGTTAGATAATCACCGGGGAAAATCCCCACAAAACTATGGAGTAAGGAGAAAATGGATCCCCAAAACCAGGCAATGGAGCCCCAAGATCTGGATGAGAAATAATTAGCTGGCGAATTTTTGGATATCAGAACAGACGAGGTGGAACCAATCTCCAGGTTTCCACCCTATATGCCCCCAAGAAAACCAACTGTGAAGATGACGAGGGACCTAGATTCCATCAAATACAAGATATTTACACCCCTATTACGAGAGGAAGTGCCCATTGAGGGGGAGTTGTTGGCCAAGATGCCACACCTACACATGGAGGACTAGGATTTTAATGATCACATCAAGTATCCCCAATTTGATCCCAGCAAGTACCTCTAATATGTCTATTATGAAGAAGCTGGAGTAAGAAGGGTTGAACCAATGAAGTGGGTAGTCGGGATTCAGCACACTGGTTGATTTATGTTCCACATTTCAAGTGAAGCAACATAAACACAATTGTGTATGCCAACTCTTGGCATTGGTACATGATGGGCATCTATGGCTTGGAGAGCCAATTCTGATTGATGATATGTTAATTAAGAGGATTACGTGCTACCTCAACAAGGAGCGAACCCCAAGGACGCATTTTTTGGGAAATATTAGGAGAAGAAGTTCACTAATCATATGAAGAATAACTATAACATCATCAGGAAGTCTTAGGGCTATGCTATTAGTTCTATTAACGATGAAGTAGTGCACTTTTCTGCATCCTTTTTTGCGAGCAAAATCATGAGGAAATGTCGGGTAGACAAAGTGTTGGCCCCAGTCACATCCTTGGCTTCACAGTGCAGAAACGGGTTCAATTTAATTGGGTCGGGTACCTCTGTCAAGATTTTTTGGATGACTGCTGTGAAGCACAGGAAGAAGTAAATCCATTCCATTATGTGTGGCTATTACTCTTAATCGCATTGGTAGCATGGTGAACACCAAAGGATTTTCAATTCCCTAATGTGGAACCTAATGTGTGTGAGGCTGCGAAGTTTGCCTCGTTATGGGCCTCTAAGGAATTGAATCGGGTTATGGAGAACAAAATATTATGGGTTCTCTTTGAGATGGACCTACGCACAGTCATCAACCAAAGGCCATGGTTGTCACCTGCATTATTTCAAGAATTTGGCGACGTTGCTGATTTTAAAGTGGACTTTCACAGTGTCTCTATCCGCGCCAAGAAAGATTCAGAGAAGGTATGGCATCAGCTACCATACTTAGTGTTTAAAGATGACATCTTGGCAATCATTAGTAAGTGGTCGAGTTATTGGCTTACCCCAAAACTGTAAAAGTGATCGAGAAAGTAGGAATGAGGAGTAGGCTGAAAAAGCAACAACCAAGAAGGATACTAAGAAAGTGCCTTTGATGGTGTTGTAGATCTAACCCAGAAATATTATAGATCTGATATGAAAATATAAGAGAATGCGAAGAAACCCATAAATAATATGAAATGATTCTTTATTGATCAAACCCTTAAGGTAGGGCAACACCATACATTCACTCCTTAAGGAAGGAGAACACTCCACAAGCCATATGCCTGTTCATACAATAATACTTCTCTTCATATTCATCCATGTGGAGTCTCTAGCCTCTATATAGGCCTCATACATACAATACCATGCATCATTACCATGGTTTCCTCATACCATCAACTAATACCATGGGCCCATTACATTATTATTAACTACTTGTGGTCCCTTACATGACATGGGTTAACCACCTTATTTATTACTATGGCCCATCCCATTATTACATTATTACCTTGGGTACCTCCCTTGGTACCCCATATTATCCCCCCTAGGTACATAACATTCCACCCCCCTAAACATGTTTCGTCCCCGAAACATGGGAAGAACATAAATAATAAGATCTACTCAAAAGAGTAGTCCACTGATACCATGCACGTGCATCTAGCCATCCAAGAGAAAGGTGAACCCTTGATCTCGCTGGTGCCTCGCTCGTTTGAGATGGAAGTTGACCGTGGCAGCTCTTCTGTGTTGATGTGTAGTGGGTGGATCTTCTCTCCTCGCGATCCGTTATGTGACGATTTGGGTTCCATCTTGATGGTTGTCTCGCTGGGTGATGTGGGTGATGATATGTTGAAGTTTTAACCCACGATGGCTTTTGCTTGACTTCACCCTGTTGTGGTGCCTGTTGTGGTGTCTTCTTTGTCAATATGACTTCAACCACTGAGCCCTCCTCTGATGTATCATCACCTGTAACCTTTTCTTCTGCAGCCTCTGTTTGTGTTTGATTGTCGATCATCAAGGGCTCATCATCTGATATGTCAGTCCCTTGAACATCTTCTGCTTCAGCCTCCATGTGCTCTACCTGTTTATGGATGGAAATATCCTGTAATGTAATTTTCTTCTTTTTATACCATAGCTTTAGGAATTTCTTCTGCACATTAATATTGATAGTACCCACGGATTCCATCCAAGGATATCCCAAAACAACATCCATGTTATCCATATCTGAAGCATAAAAATCACCATGAAACACATACTTATCCATAGAAAGCTTCAAATCCTTATAGATTTGAACATCCTTATCATCAACCTTTGTATGTTCAATTTGTTTTGCTGGGACTTGCAATTTCTTTGCCAAGTTGACATTTATAAGATTTTGTTTGCAACTCGGATTGATAGACACAATGATTTTCTCCTTCTGAATCAATCCATGAACCTGTAATACAGAGATACCAGCCAAAAATAACCCTTTTGGTTCCTTGGTTTCCTTCTTTTCTGTAAAAATAAAAGCTTTGCTAGGCTGTGTGTCTGTCTGTGTGTGCTTATCCACAAGATTTGATTTACGTTCAAAGCGCTCTAGAAGAGCTTTTTTGAAGGCATCCCAAGTCAAAAACTCTCCCTTGGAACGTTGATGCTCGTGCCACCATTTGCATATTGCAGGGTCCAAATACATTTTTCCCCTGCTCAACTGTCTCGGATAATCATAGATGTATTGCGATTTGAAATATTCCTCCATTTTTTCTAGCCATTTAACTGGATGAGAGCCATCAAATATATACAAGTCCCTCGAACTCCGATCTAGGCCCGCCATCACAAAAATATTGGTGAAAAATTGAAATGGTCACAGATCCGTCAATATTGCTCAGAATCCCTATTATAACCTGTTTTTAGAAATGGAACAACCATTCTGCATCTGCCCATGTGATAGAAATCCTGATTCAGACACTGGAATTTCAGATCTACGCTGCTACTCTCCCGGCGTCACCCAAAATTTCTGCAAAAAGAGCTGATTTTAAATCAGCGATATCTCCCTCATCCGGACTCCGATTCGACTGATTTTTTTTTTTGAAATCATGTGTTTTTTCACAAATATTCCAGATCTACAATTAGATCTTGCAGATCTGGCACTAGGACTTCTAGATCTGCGCCGCAAACTCGCTGTCCTGAAAATTGTCTGCAACCCCACTGATTTTTAGATCAGTGATATCTCCTTCATCCGGAATCCGATTCAACCGATTTTTTTTTTGAAATTGGCTATTTTTGCACAAGGAATACAGATCTGCAATTAGATTCTGCAGATATTACACCAAAACGTACAGATCTGATCTGCAAATTCTCCACCCAAAAAATCCCTGCAAAATGAAAAAAAATTCTCCACGGTTTGCCCAAGAAAGAGCTCTGATACCAATTGTTGTAGATCTAACCCAGAAATATTATAGATCTGATATGAAAATATAAGAGAATGCAAAGAAACCCAGAAATAATATGAAATGATTCTTTATTGATCAAACCCTTAAGGTAGGGCAACACCATACATTCACTCCTTAAGGAAGGAGAACACTCCACAAGCCATATGCCTGTTCATACAATAATACTTCTCTTCATATTCATCCATGTGGAGTCTCTAGCCTCTATATAGGCCTCATACATACAATACCATGCATCATTACCATGGTTTCCTCATACCATCAACTAATACCATGGGCCCATTACATTATTATTAACTACTTGTGGTCCCTTACATGACATGGGTTAACCACCTTATTTATTACTATGGCCCATCCCATTATTACATTATTACCTTGGGTACCTCCCTTGGTACCCCATATTATCCCCCCTAGGTACATAACAGATGGTCACCATTGACCTCGAGGGGAAAACTATTGAGCCCTTAGTCGAGTAGGAGACTTGTGAAGGGGAAAAATGTGGTGGAGACCTTGATGTAGACACGAAGGACATTGATTCCCCATTTATAATGAAGAAGCCGAAGAAGCAGAGTGCTAGCAGTGCACAGAAGAAGTAAAAGTCAAATAAATTTGCCAACGTTGAAGCTTTGGTCCTCCCTAAGGAGGACTTTGATGAAATTGGCGACATTGTTGACGTTGTAATAGAGGATATGTGGGGGAACATCAAGGATCAATACAGGTCAGTTTTGACAAAGGTCCAGCAGGGCCTTAAATACTTTCAAGTGCACACGAGCATGTTTCAAGCGAGTGTGTTTCAAGAAAGCGTGAAGCAAGCGAACATGGTTCAGGCGAGCGCGAAGTAGGCGATCGTGGTTCAGGCGAGTGTGAAGAAAACGAGCATGGTTCAGGCAAGCGCGAAGCAAGCGAGTGTGGTACCTTCAACCAGGCTTACTATATACCTTTGAGCAGTCCATTTTCCGAAAGGATCACTACACGGCGAAGCTATAGAGGAATGGGAGAGAGCACAAAAATTGAAGAATCTAAGCTTAGATCTTGCGGCGCTCCCCCTTCAAACATTGCACGAGCTTCATCAGGGCATCATAGAAGAGCTCAAGATATAAGAGCAATGATCTTTGTTGATCATCAATGAAATCAAACTCAATAACCAATAGATGTTTGAGGAGAAGAATAAAGAGATGCAAGATTGTGAGGAAGGAGCTGCACATAGCCAGCACCTTAAAGATGCCATAACCAAAGCATGCAGTGAGCTTCCAGAGCTCTAGATCCCCATCGAGGCAACTTCAGTGGAAAATATTCAAAAACTAGCAGCAGCAGTTATAGAATAAAAGGAAGAGGTGGGCAAGGTTCACTTTGAACTACAGATACAGATTACAGAGCTTCAGATGAAGCTACATCCTACAATGCCATCAGAAGCTCACGAGCAGCACGAAGCTGCCACCAAAGTTGTCAAGAACTGTAGTCAACTTTCTGAAGATACAATGGAAGTGTGGGCCTCATCGCAAATGGACCCACATGTGTAGAAGATCGAAGCAGAGATCATAAACAAGAAACTATATTTTGATGAGCTTAAAGCCACGGCACAGACCTTATCACTTGTGCAACGGTTCACCTGTCTCCAATAAGGAACACTTCTGCAGGGCCAGATAAATGAGCTGCAGAGAAAGGAGTAGATCATCTCCATGTGGATGCAACCTTGGGAAGGTGAGGCCAGCCAGCTCTCACAAGAAGTAGAGAGAAAACTAAAGAGCATGGAGCAAACTCCGAGGACAATTGGCTTCGTAGCAGAGGGGTCGACAACATAGAAGATTGTGGATGAAGTTCATCATGCAAATAAATGCTCAATCCATTACAGAATGCCTACAAGGGCCTAAAATCCAAGATCGAGGATGTACGAACTAAGGGACTTGAGGACAAGTCACATATTTTTGTTGGGGACCTGTTGGGTAGGGGTCCCTTAGGTCTAATTTTTGTCCAATTCAAGTAAACTCTCTGCATTTTCGGGAGCACAACATGATTAGCGCAATGTTTTAAGAGTCAAAGGGGCTTTAGGGCGAGTCAAATCCCCTTCTTTTGTAAAGGGGTGGGATTACTTAGAGGATTTTGAGCTCCACCCATGGTTTTCAGACAATAGTATTGTAAGGGTAGAATCTTATATAAAGGGATGGTTTTGCAAGACTAAGGCATGTATTGAATTGATGAAACAATTTTGAGTCTGTTTTGTATGATCATTCTATATTCAGGAAAAGGGGAAGGCTCTTATAGTTGTGTGCGTAGAGACATTAGTAAGTTTGCAACTGAGTGCGCAGGCCCCTGTATTTGTGTTTGCAAGGTTGGAAAGATTGTATTTTGAGGAGACTTCACTAAGAAAGAAGAAAATTGAGCATAAATTTGTGTATTTTTTTATGTTCGAATAGTTTTTGTGTTTAGTCTATTTTGTGTTCATTTGATATATTTATTCTGCAATTGCCTCACAAAGGTTCAGGTACTTTTTTGTATGATGAATAATGCATGTTATTCCAGCTTCACACAAATCACTAATCTGTTAAAGTAGGAAACTTTTTACTATTGTAAGAATAAAGTTAGGAGTTCGTGAAGGTCAGATTAAGCCCTAAAATGTCAAGAGCCTTACAACCACACTGCATAGTCCCTCTAGATGTGGAAACTTGGTTCTAGCATCCCCAATATCACCTCGGGTGAGACTATGGTCTACGCAAGCAGATCATTGCCGAAAGGGCCAGTGGTATAGGGTTTTGTTGGTTAGCGCAGCTAACTCTGAACCTAAGTGTAAGCCCCTGAAGCCAACAATACACTGTGCGATACATGTCAGCTGCAACAAGAAGGTATGCTATACTTTGATAATGAGTCTAATGCATATACCTATTATAGATAGAATCCATTAGTACAAGAGAATGCACCATATCTCCCTCTTAAAAGTGTGCAATGAATCCCTTTTGCAAAGAGTGACACTTCCCTTACCAAAAGATGACACTTGGAATTCCTTCAAAAATGGACTTAGAAACTGAGGAAGAAAACATGGGATGACCCAAATAACTAGAAACGACAAATCACATAATCAAAGGGAGGCTCCAAAGTTTGAATATAGGCAAAAATTTGGAGGGTGTTGTAGCATGACAACAACTTGCTTCTAAAGTTCATATCCTATTTTGTTAGGCCTACTTCTCAAGTACATATCTTGTTCCACATTGCAACACTTTGTAATAAGCTAAGGGGAAAGAAATGGTAGAGGTAGGTGAAGAGGAAGAGAATCGATTTGTAGCATTCTTAAATAAGGATGAAAGAGATATTAAGTTGGTGAATTATCTTAATTATATATTTTTAGAAGTAGCCATGGATGTTGCACTAACCTTGAATGGTGAGAGGAACTATCCACCACAAAGTAGGGTTCTTGAGCATGATCCTACTAGTACTTTGTAAGAATCAACATGAGGTATGCCCTTATTTTGCTCACTTATTAATATTTTAGTTATTTTCAATAAATATAAAAAATTGCAATAAAGAGTATAGCTTTAGTGTGGATTTTTGTTATGTGTCTATCTGCCCATTTATGATATTTTGACAGATTTTTCCCATGTGATGATATGATTGTCTAAATTCAAATACATTAATGTAGTAAGGTAAGGTATCACCTTATATCTTGTACATCTTTGTCAGTACCATGAAGACAATTAGGGGGGTTAAGGAACCTATTGCTTTGCAGGTTGTTGGTGTTTGGAATTTGAACTGTGATGAGGAGATTGATATAAAGGAAATATCCATGGATGATTTCATTGATATAATTGGAATGAAAAACAACTCATCCATACTTATTCTACAAAACACCTCATGGAGATATCAATGATTTTCCAATGGAAGAAGCATTTGTTGGACCAAAGATCACACTAAGGGGGGGGTTGAATCAGTGTGGCAATAATTTTACCTTTTCACAACATTTATGAATGAACAATTATATACTGATGAATCATAACCATTTTCAACATATAAATAAATAGAATAATGCATCATGACACTACCATCACCTCAACAATCCATCAAGAAGCCATCACATCAACACAAGGAGACAAGATTGTATCTGTAAACCACACAAGAGAAAACCACAAATTATTATTCTTCTTATTCGTCTTCCTCTTCTTCTTCTTCAATTCATTACATAGATTTGCAAGAACCGACTTACTAGAGGTACCCAGCCCCAGGATATGTAAGTAACTACTTGCGATAGGATACAACCAGATTAAGGCACCAACCTCGAAAAGTAGAAGGGGCACCCATCCCCAAGATATACAAGTAACTACTTGCGATATGATACAACCTTATTAAGGCACCAACCTCAAAAAGTAGAAACAATTTCTCATTATAAGATACAACCTAATTGAGGCACCAACTGAAATAGAGGAACCCGCCTCCTTCTTTAACTTCTTGTAGGCCTCTTTTCAAAATCATTCAAACTGGATTCACCTGCTCTTCAAACAGTATAAATATTCAAATTGAATAACCTATTGCCTTCATATTCTTGTCAACATCTTGTCACACCCTGCCCAAACTTTGTTCCAACCTGCTCATCAATCTAGTTACATAAAAACCATTTTAGAACTACATCTTACCATAAACTCAACATCAACCACAACCTACTCATCATCTCCTGAAACACATACCATTGAGCTTGAGAAATAAGAAAACATCATTAAGGCTTTTCATGACTTAGAAACTATTCATCACTAAACCCTGGTCATCATGCTTCTTTCATAATCTAATTTTGACTTGTAATGAGCCCAGAAACCCACCAAAAACCATATAAAATTAAAAATTAAATTAACCATTCTGAAAAATGCCCCTTTCAAGGTGCATTCTATAGAATGGGCATTTTCTAGTGGCAGATCTGCAAAATTTCTATTTCTAAATCACTAATAATTTGACAAAATGATCATTGACAATAAGAATAAAAAAAATTGGTTTTTAACCTGACAATCATTGGGGCTCAAAACTGGGTCTCGCCCAAGACAACATTGACCTATAAATAATATACCCACACTATGTTACTTGACATATCATGCCACAAAATTTGTTTTATTGCAATGATCAAACTTCCAAAGGGAGAGCATCGGGATTCGGCCCGTGGTCAATCAACAATGAAAAATCAATTATATATACATGTCTCAACTCATAATCATACAACGTCAACTATGTTGTTCCTTCAAATTTTAAAGGGATGCCCTGTGGGCTCAGGTTGTAGATCATACAAATAGTGTGAGGCCCTCTGAGATTGGGTTGTAAAATACAAATAGTATGAGGCCCTCCGAGGTCAGGTTGTATAAAATACAAATATTCTAAGATCCTCAGGACTTGAGCCAAAGACAATACTATAACAAGATAAATTCTCCTTGGACTCAACCAAATAGCATTGAAACAAACAATTGACGCCCCTTGGGATCAACCAAACAACACTATAACAAAACAATGATGCCCCTTGGGCTTGGCCAAATAACACTGCAAGAACGATTCTCTAACACCCTCCTCCTACATTTACCCAAGTTAACCAGTCCATTGTGGTAAACATGTGATGAGAGGATACTATGATGTGATTCAAATTCTCATGTATAGTTAAGGAAGTGGAACCGACATAACAAAACCAAACTGACCTTCAACACATGCTACAGAACCTTCAGGAGCCAACCAACCGTTCCAGATGGCCAACCCCTAAGAGAACTTGACATTTCACTGATCTAGACCCTCAGTTGCTCCCATGACAAGCCATGCATGTGGTTGAGGCCTTCCAGTCACTCCCACTGTTGGGCATAGCCAAACTTGGCCTAGATTTTCCGAAAGACTCTGCATTTTGTGGGACAGAACGTGCAACAGAGTGCGCAGTAGATCATGCAACGAAGTACATTTATACCGCGTGGTGTCGTAAGGGATTTTGGGTGGGTTGAAGCCCCTACTTTTTGTAAAAGCGCTTGATTTTGTAAGGGATCAATGGTTTTGCGCGCCATAGATGCTTGTTTTAAGGAGTCCATGGTATTTGGACCATGATATTTTGATGATGTAACCCTACAATGTAATAGTATATATATGGTGAAATAATAAGAAGAGATATCAATTAATTTTTATCCAGATCAATGTTATGGATGAATTATTGTGATCTGTAATTTGGTAGAATAGGAGAGGCTCTACAGCTAAGTGTGTGGAGGCTTGGAGAAGACCCCGTAGCTTAGCGCGCAGGCCAAGAACTGGTTGTTGTTCAAATATTCATTATATTAAGCAACAGTTCTTGTGGACGTAGCCCTACAATGGAGTGAACCATGTTAATTTCATCTTTTTATGTGTATATTTTCTTATTATCTATTGTAGAGTAGCAGTTATTACAGTTGCATTTTACTTCAGCACAATGATAGTTTATGGTTTTATATGGCATGTTTAAGTGATTACTCTAATGTGGTGAGGTGATTTATAAATTCTAAGAATAAAATAACATAATAATACCACATCTCCTAGTCCCTCAAGGCTATAGAAACCTGGTTCTAAATCCTCCCATAATCACTTCGGGTGAGACTGCGATCTACTTGCAGGTTTTTTCCGAAAGGTCCAGTGATCAAGGGTTTTGTTGGTGTGTAGTATAAATTGAACCTGGGTCAACCTGGGCTAACAGTACTAGAGCCTGTTAGATTTACTAATGTTTTTAGAAAATTATTTAACTTAAGTTATCCTTAAAAAACATTACTATTAAGTTATCCTTAATAGTAATGTTTTTTGTTATTACTAAAAACATTAGTAATAACAAAAAACATTACTATTAAGTAATGTTTTTTGTTATTAGGAATCAACGTTAAAAGCTTATTCAAAACTAGATTAGAATGAAATATCTTTGCAATGATTAAAATAAAATTTTAAAAGTTCGATGCTTACAAGAGTCTATTGCTCTGAGAATATGTTTCCTTGAAATGAAAACCTTAAATTAATGTACTCGTGCTTTATGTGAAGGCTCAAAGAATCCATGACCAAAATAAAGAGCAGAGGAGACAAAGAGCAACCTTGTCGCAAACCCCTAGCCGCCTTGAAAAAGGGAGATGGAATGCCATTGATTCTTAATGGCATTCCATCTACTTTTATTTTTCCATAGTTGTAGTAGGGTCCACTCTAATGGTGGACCCTACTAAGATTGCTATCATTGTGAACATGCCTCCACCTAAGACAGTAAGACAGCTTTGCACTATGTTGGGACATACTGGGTATTACAAGAAGTTAATCAAGGGGTATGCTCAAATCACTACACCTATGGAAAAATTGTTGAAGAAGGATGTAACTTTTTAGTGGAATGAAGAATGTCATATGAGCCTCGACATATTTAAAGAAAAAATGGTAGATGCACCTATACTAGTGTTCCCTGATTGGAATAACGAATTCCATGTCCATGTGGATGCCTCTTGTATAGTTTGAGGAGTGGTACTAACACAACCTGGTGTAGGAGAGATTGATCATCGTATAGCTTTTGCAAGTAGAATTTATCTAAAGAAGAAAATAATTACACCACTACAGAAAGGGAAGGACTAGCCATGGTGTATGCTTTGCAGAAGTTTAGACACTATTTGTTGGGGTCACACCTTCAAATGTTTATAGATCATTCTACACTGAAGTATTTGGTTAATAAGCCTGTATTAGAAGGAAATAATTGCAGATGGTTACTGTTATTCTAGGAATATGACTTTGAGATCATTGTTAAACCAGGTGAGACTGAATGCAAGACTTGACCAGCTGTTAAGGCTGGAAACAAGGGAAGAACCAACCAACATAGAGGATAATCTCCTTGATGCATAGTTAGTTGCAATCAGAGTGGAAGATGACCATTTCACGGATATCATTCAATTTTTTACCACAGGAATGGCTCTTTTAAAGTATACTACGCAGCAAAAGAAAGAATTAGTGGTTAAGGCAATTTAATTTTCATTAATAACAGAACAATTATATAAGATAAGACTAGATGAGATACTGCGCAGATATGTTCCTAAACATGAAAGATAGATGATTCTAGCAAAATCTCATGGGGGCACAGCTGGCGGACACTATGCAAGAAAAGATACTGCACAAAAGATTTTGAGAGTAGGATTGTGGTGGCCTACACTACATAAAGATGAGAAGGAGTATTGTCGAGCATGTGATGTATCTCAAAGAATAGGGAAGCCTTCTAGAACGGAAGAAATGTCATTGGTACCACAAGTTACATTGCAGCCCTTTGATAAGTGGGACATTGATTTTGTTGGACCCATCAACCCACCTAGAAAGAGAACTAGTGTTGGGTGTGGAGCCTGATTATCTTCTATATTCAAAGGTATTGCCACATCGTTGCCGCCCGTAAAATATTCGCTGCAGGGGGGGTCCAAGGGGGGCGGCTGCGACCTTTGGGAGCCCCCCCCTGGCGGAGGGTTTCGGGGGCAGCGCCCCCGAAGCTAAAAACAGCTATAAAATTGCCTTGTAAAAGTATAGTAATTTCTAGTCAATCTGGGCCGTTCATTAGGCGGATGATCTGACGGTAGAACTTATGTTTAGTTTAGGGTTTTTTGCCCTAGAAGGCAACCCCTCTCTTTGTATGAGGGTATTGTATTTGAGGTTGTGTGATAGATGTGTATTCTGTGAGCGAGAAACAGAGAGGTGAGACTGTAAGAGAAAACAGAGGATATTACAACGGATTTGCTGTAGGTTGTGTCTCTTCATTTTGCTGGATAATAGAAAGGAAGGACTGGCTGTTCAGGGTGGACGTAGCCCAAACTAGGTGAACCACGTATATCTGTGTCTCTCTTGTTTTGTGCATTTTCTGTGTTTATATTTCTGCAATATTTTATGTGTTCCATTGCTCCGTAATATATAATT
Organism: Pinus tabuliformis; assembly: GCA_031772625.1. Lineage (NCBI taxonomy): Eukaryota > Viridiplantae > Streptophyta > Pinopsida > Pinales > Pinaceae > Pinus > Pinus tabuliformis. Next base: position 1,380,860,187 of record CM062805.1, read on the forward strand.
TTCTAACAACTAGTGCAAGGTACATAATTACAATGAATGATTACTTAACAAGATGGGCTGAAGCACAACTATTAAGGGAATGCAGTGTAGAGACTATTACAAAGTTTATTTTTGAGTACATATTGTCTATATTTGGATGTTCGAAGATTTTGATCAATGACTTGTTGGCCGAATAAATCGATCTTGCAGACAAGACCGATCTCCCTAGTATCAAAAGATAGTCTAGCAACAAACAAACAAACAAACTTATCTTTCTCTATACATATGCGATTTATAAGTAAATACTACAAAAGGTGTTAAGATCCTACCTTAGATCCAGTGCTTGTTCGTAGTAGTCATCCTCCAGTCGTTCGAAAGAGTTATCTTTGAAGACCTGCAATCACAAACAAGAAAACATTAAATAGCACCTGCATAGAAAATATTATAAATCATGCCTATTATGCTGATCAAGGAATCCATAAAATAAACAATGAATTAACAGCTTATTGAGAAAAACAAATATATTTGTATTAACTTTGAATAGTAGAAGAACTTTACAACCTTTTCAGCCTTGATGTTGAACAAGTTCTTCCTAGGGTCCGAAACAGGAATTTCCTTTACTTTGACAAGTCTTGCACTCTTCCAAATGAGATACATAGAGGTATGTAATCTCTCCTCATAAAAACTCAACTAAAGAATACTAAGTTCCAACAACATTTTAACTAAAAAACTACTAAGCTTATAACTTCAACCAGTTAACCAGCTCAATGCTTCTTTTTATAGTGCAGAAGAGGAGGTTACAGCTCCACCTATGAAGGGATAGAATCCTCCTTCAAAGGAATAAGCTCCTCACATCAAGGGGTTAGCTCCTTAAGGTATGGGTTACATGAACCTTAAAAGAGCGAACTTACCACCTCAAGATTCCTTCCAAAAGCTTCTAGAAATAACTGAAAGTGAGTTTTTTTAGAGTATACTTACACCTTTTTAACTTTTACGGGGGTCCGCACCTTTAACACAGAGACAGTGCAGTCATGTGCACTGGAGACATGACCATTAGGTGCGGGACCGTAGGTAGGACAAAGAGAAAGTGTGGAACCAAACTTTTAAAAGCTTTTGAGAGCTTTTCTCTTATTTTCAAGACTTCATATGAGGAACTGATGTTTTAGACTTGCAGAGGAGGAAAGTATGAGTGGTAATGAACTCACACAGATAGAAAAATGTCAAGGTGACAATCTTTAGTGCAATAGTGACCAAGGTTCACACTTCCTAAATAAGACTATTGAAGCATTGACTAAGAAATTCCAAGTTTATCATCAAAAGGGTACCCCTTATCACCCTTAGGCCAATGGAATAGTAGAAGCATTTAATAAGAATTTGGAGAATGCACTTCCTAAGGTATGCAATGTGAATAGAGATGATTGGGACCTTAGAATTCCATTAGTTTTATGGGCTTATAGGACCGCATGTAAAAATTTAATAGGTCAGACACCCTTCAGGTTAGTTTAAGCGTAAGAAGTTGTGATTCCCATAGAATACATCATTCCTAGCTTGAGGATTGTAGTTTCTACAAATATAGCAGACCCTGATATAATCAAGGAAAGAATGTTGTAGTTGTTTGCTTTGGAGGAAGATAGATTTATAGCAGGATTCCATCAGTAGGTACAGAAAGCAAGAGAAAAGGCCTGGCATGATAGACATATTAAACAGAAGAAGTTCCACGTAGGAGACCTTGTTCTCCTTTATGACAGTAAGTTTGTAAAATTTCCAGGAAAATTCAAGATGCATTGGTTGGGCCCATACATTATCAAGTATATTACTAAGGGAGGCGCAGTTCAATTAGAAAATTTAAATGGAGAATTGGTTCAAGAGTAAATGGAAACATGTTGAAGTTATACAGTGACAACCCTGTCCCTACAGCTTCACTCTGAAGAAAGGAGAAAATTCTTAGTGTCACCTGCAGTTGAAAGTGGGCACTAGACTATAGACTACGTTGTAGAGAGAGCTTCAACGTAGGAAGTTAATTTGCTACAGTATGGATTATGTCAAATTTTGTAGGAGCCTCGATGTAAGGGGGGTTTCTTCGCCGCAATATGGGATGCGTCGAAGTTCGCCGGTAAAATATGACTGTTAAAAAGGATATTTTATATTGAAACACACATAAAGATGCATTTATGAGGACAAATTGAGTGGATCTAGCAATAGATATGCAATTAATGAACATAATATGAAATAATGATGGGGTTAGAAATTTAGATTTGTTATCAAAAGCCACCTCCCACCCATATTTGGCACTTTGTTGTCCTAAGTGTTTGAGTATTGCTATTGTGGAGAAGTTGCATAAATTTTCGCTGTCGTATGACACCTAAAGAATTTATTCGCCTATTTAGTGAGAAGGGCTTATCCAGAGTCATGGAAGCATCATATTATATGCTTGCAGCAACATCGCCACCTGCCCCATCATCATCACGCACATAGCGAAGATCTCTGTGAAAGAAAATGACCAGAGAGCAGAGAACGAAGAAGAAACAAGAAAGGATACATGTTGAGCCTCAAAAAGATCCCAAACATGTGAGAGATGATGAGGAAGACGCAGAGCGAGAGCGAATGGAAATGAATGGCACAACATTTTCATCTCCTCTCCCACCATATATTCCACCAAGGAAACTAGATGAAAAACCAGTGATAGAATCGAAGGACGCAAATTATGGCACTTTCACACCTTTATTGCTAGAGTCAGTGCGATTTACTGGAGAAAACCTTGGAACATTCTGCAGATGAAGTTTGCGTACAATGATTTCAATGACAAAAATAAATATATGCAGTTCACACTAGAAAAAATACTTAAAACAAGTGCACTACCCTGAGAGTAGTATGACAAGGTTAGAACCGCAGCATTGGGCAACTGGATTAGCACAGTCGGGCTTGTTTAATGTGTCGCACTTCGGTGGAAGTCCATGAAGCACAACTTGTGTGAGACAACTATTGTTGGCTTGAGGGGCTCAAACCCAGGTTCAGAGTTAGCTGTGCTAACCAACAAATCCCTATACCACCAGCCCTTTCAGCAACGATCTTCTTTCAGCAACGATCTTCTCGCGCACACCGCAGTCTCACTCAAAGCAATATTGGGGGACGCTGGAACCAAGTTTCTGCATCCAGAAGGATATGGAGTGTGGATCTTGGCTTAGTCTTACTTACATATCTATTATTGTGTTATGCGATCTTACTCAATATTATATTGAATCCTATATATTCATACAAAAAAAATTACCCGCAGATCTAAAATCATATCTACTATGAATAAATCAATGGATCTTAACTGTAATTAACTGTAACTGCATTCAGATCTTATCTTTTATTGTGAAACACAAAAGTAAGTAGTAATCGCATAAAGTAAAGTAAAAAAGGTAAGTATACAGATCTACCTTAAAAATCTTCTTTATTAAATTCAAATATTCACAATTACCCTGTGCACACAGCTGCAGGGGCCTGTGCACACAGCTACAGACTTACCAAGGTCTTTGCGCACACAGCTGCAGGAGCCTTCATCTTCGCTCTAACATAGAAAGATATGACAATTACAGATCAAAACATCAAAACATTGAATTGAATTACTTTTCACTTACTGAGACAACCCTTTCTATATCATTTTCCCTTACAATACCATAGTCTGCAAACCATGGGCGGAACTAAAAACATATGATATAATCCCATTCTTTTACAACATAAGGGGCTTTGACCTGCCCTAAAGCCTCTATAACTCCTAAAACACTACGCAAATCGAATTCTGTTCCTCAAAATGTGGATTATTTACAAAACTTTGACCTTGGGGGACCCTACCCAACAGGCCCCCAACACAAAGATGTGACTCGTCCCGAGTCACTCAACTGGTATGTCCCGAATCGCTTTGACAAAGGTTGAAGTGTCTTTGCGCACTGCGTGGTGGCCTCTCATACTTAACCGAAAAATCACTAGTGGAAATCTCAGTGAGAAAAGTGTTTGAATGTGGAGCGGGTTGCCATATTTATAACCTTTTTGAATTTCAAACTCCATGATCTCCTTCAGATCCTCCTCATAAATGCAAATTTGGTGGTATATTTTCCCAAATATGCCCATTAAATACGTTCCCCCTATTCCTTTTGACGACAATTTCCCTGTCAAATAAACTGTAGCAACCACAACGTTCATATTCTAGATGAACTATGTCAGACCCTTCCCTACAGAGTAGTTATTCCTTTTTTGTCGCAACTTCTTGCATCTGCACCATCCTCCTGAATACCGTGCAACACTTCCTCACTAACGAAGTCCTTCTTTACCAGCGTAGGTTAAAGTCTCATGCTTCCTTCCAAATTCCTATAGCGCTAAGACTTTTCTCCATTCATATAGTTATTGCGCAGTCCTAGGGACATAATCATCCCTGTAGAGTTTCAACCTACTCCCATTTACTCGTCCAGGAAAGATTTATCCATTCATCTTCACGAGCTTAACTGCACCGAAATTTGAGATATCCAAGACAGTGTATGGTCCTAATCAATGCATTTTAAATTTTCCAGAGGAACCTTGCAAACTTGCTATCACACAACAGCATCAAGTCTCCTTTCTTGAAAGTTTCTTGCTTAATGTACCAGTCATGCCAGGCCTTTTCCCTGGCTTTTTGCACTTGTTGGTGAAATCCTGCAATAAAGCGATCTTCCTTGAGTGCGAGCAGTTGTTCCAATCTCTCCTCCATAATGTCGATGTCTGTCATGTCTGTGAATGCATAAATTCTAAGACTCAATAATATGTATTCCATGGGCATTATGGCTTCCTATCCATAAACCAATCTAAACGGAGTTTGTCCCATCAACTTCTTGCAGGTAGTCATGTATGCCCATAAAATTGTTGGTATGTGCAGATCCTAATAATTTATGTTGACATTGCATACTTTAATCAGGGTGTTTTCCATAAAAAAAAATTAAAAACCTCAACCATGTCATTCACCTGAGGATGAAAAGGCGTACTCTTCTAATGATGTACTTGAAATTCCTTTGTCAATGCTTCAATCGTGCTATGTAGGAAATGACATCCTCGATCACTCATCAAGATCTTTGGACGCCCAACTCTTGACAATATATATTCAAAGATGATGTGCGCAATAGTATTTGCGTTGTAATCCTTTAATAGTTGTGTTTCAACCGACCTGGTCAGATAATTTGTCACAATAATAATGTATCATGCACCAGTCTTCTTTCCCGGCGGATTGATCAGCCCAACAAAGTCAATCACCCACTTATCAAAAGCCTTCAAGGTGATTTGTGGATTCAACGAAAATTTGTCCCTTCTCGATGGTCTTTCATTCCTCTGGCAGAGATTGCAAGAACTAAAATATTCTTTGGAATCCTTGTGCATTGTGGGCCACCATAATCTCTCTCTTAAAATATTCTATGCAGTGGATTCTTTGGTAGACAAAAAGTAGATGATATCAGTGAAATTATTGTTAGAAACCCTTACTGCAAAGAATTGTGCATCAGGCAGTCCTTCTTCAATGTTCGTTGGTTCTTCATCATTTTCAATTTTGGACTGATGATCCATCCCAAAGTTCAATCGTCCTGGCTTGACTATTACTTCAAAATCGTACTCTTGGAATAGCATGAGCTACCTACAAATCTTCCCCCCCAAGATAGGGTTGTTCACAAAGTACTTTAGCGTAAAATGGTCCGTGAACATCTTGAAGTGCGCCCTAATAAGTAATGTCTGAATTTCTAAAGCACACACACCATAGCCAAGCCCTTTCATTCCATAGTGGAATAATTCATTTTTGCCTTAAATAATTTTCGACTCACAAATGCGATGGGGTCATCAAGATCCCCTTCTCCTCGCTGCACTAAGACAACCCCCAAATCTATGTATGATGCATCTGTGTGAACGTGGAACTCATTCTTCCAATATGGAAACACTAGGATTGACATAATGGCCATTTTTTCCTTTAAGATGTCGAGGCTCTTTTGACATTCATCGTCCCAACAAAAGGTGGAATCTTTCTTCAGTAATTTTTCCATCGGCGTAGTGATCTACGTGTATGCCTTTATGAACTTCCGATAATAACCAGTATGCCTGGGAGTCATGCGTAGCTGCTTCATGTTCTTTGGCGGAGCCAGATTGATATTGAAAACAATTTTTGCAGGGTCCACCATCAGCCCCTACTTGCAAACAACATGTCCAAGTAATATTCCATATGCTACACAAAAAATACTCTTTTTTATGTTCAATGAGATTTGATATTTCTTGCAAGCATCCAACATCAATTGTAGGCTTGAAACATGCTTCTTTAACAGTCCAAAAATTGTCCAGTCATTAAAGTAAACCTCCAGAACTTTTTGGATGTATTCTTTAAATGCTCAGACAACAACTCTGGAGAATATCATAGGTGCAGTCTTCAACCCAAACATCATGACTGTATACTGAAATGATCCCCATTCAGTAGAAAAAGTGGTCTTACTCCTATCTTATGGTAGGATCTTAATCTAATGGTACCCTGAAAAACCATCTATAAAGAAGTAGGCCTCTTGTCATCCCACATTATCCAAAACTTCATTAATGAACGGTGTTGGGAATAGGTCACGTATGCATGTGTCATTCAACTTTCTTAAATCAACACAAATCCTTATTTCTCCCTTAGTCTTTTTGTCCTATACTACCATGGGGCTCACCCATTCGGATTCTTCCATAGGTTTAATTATTCCAGTTGCGACCATCTTCTCAAGCTCCTCCTTCACCTTCTCTTGTATTTTGGGTTTAGCCTATATGGTCATTATTTGACGGGTTTCGTATATGGCTTCAAAGTGATCTTCATTACGCCCAGATCACCTACAATGCCTTTTAACTCAGCTAACTTCGTTGGAAACAACTCATGGTACTCATGCAGTAATTCAACAACCTTACTTACTATATCCTCATCCCAGTACACTTCGATGCACACAAATTTGGGTTCTGCCTCTGAGCCTATATTGACTTGCTTCATCTTAACAGGGTATGTTATGTTAGGTATCTCAACTTTTGGTCCTACAACCTTACATTGTCCTTCTGATTCAAGGATGTTAATGTTGCGCAGATCATCCTTGCCCTCTTTCACAGTCATATTATAGCATTCTATTGTGTGTTGCAACTGCGTGTTACAATCTAGCGATACCCAAGTTGTTGGCTAATTTGATGTCTAGAAAATTGTTACTCTGATTTCCTAAACGGCATCATCGATACACTGAAAACCATCTTCGAAGATAAAGGTTAATATGAAGCTTTCCTTCAGACCGTACCAGTCAACATTGCCATGGAAAAACTCTATTTCGAGATACAAATTCATCAGTATCACATCCAAAGTGTGGACAAATATGTGTACCCATTCTAGTTGAGGTTCTTCGCCCCATGTCATAGTCCAATGAGACAAATATTCTCGAGGAATATCCTTACCATTATACTTCTCTATGAGCATTATGTTTGCATGACCAACCCTGAGCCTCATCAATTAGCGATACTCCTTCCAATATCTGATATCGTCATTATGCGTGCCCCACCATCACGCAAGTGTAGACCTCAAAGCTATATCCAAGGCCTGGAATCATTTTTCTTCCCATACATCCCTTTCAAACTTATCAAGAAATAAGTTGACATCACCTAGCACATCATAATAAGGTAAATTTTGTACTTCTATTGAGATGTAGTGAAGACATTTTGTAAGTCTATTACAGCACAAAGTAGAAACTTTGTGCAACTAGTTCTGTTAGTTCTCCAATTCCTCATCAGATTTCGAGACACGGGAACTATCCTTTTCCTAGCTTATCCTCCCATATGCGGTGGGGTTGATCCAATCCCCATCCCATTCAGTTAAATTATAGATAAATTTTATATCTTCATTGCCATATTTGTCGTGGACAGGTTTTGTATACCGCACTCCTTCAGAGGGGTCCAAAGGAACAACGACCTTGGTACCATTCTTCTTGAATACTATACTTCTTCTTTTCAGATTGATTATGGCATCCATATCAAAATCCCACTTGATTCCAAGTAAATCCGGATACGAATTGCTGTCATCCACAATATTAATGACTTTGAAGTCGCCACCACACTTGCTCCTTCAATTTCCACAATAACTCCATGTAATTGACCCATTGGGATGATTTTCTGCTGATTGGCCATGCGCAGTTAAATCGGTGACCATTATAGCTTTGGTTTCCCCATTCGCTCCCAAGTCTGCTTCGGTAATACATTCGCATCTAATCCCAAGTCAAGAATTACTTGATCCATTTCAAATTCGCCAATCTGCGCAGTTAATCGCATCTCTCAGTTGGTTCTTTTCTTATTTCTACATACTTTGTTTACTGTGCATTGTTCAGGTTATGGCTTCTCTTTACTAATGCAGTTGTCGATTAGTTATTGCAATCCTTCCACTTCTTTTTTATCCTTTAGCAACTTCATACATGTTTGCAAAAAGGACTTCAGAATGGTCGGATCAGGGTTCTCCAATGCAGTAACTACTTCAAGAATATTCTTTCGTGGTATTAGTTGCATCTGTCTTTGATGTCGAAGCTCCTAGGTCCATGAAACTCTTCATCGCTTCCATGAAGGTTTCCTTCTCTCTTTGCATATTGAACTCGGTACTCTTTTCTCCAGCCTTCCTGACCCATGCATCCGCCATAGGCTTCTTTCCCTCTGATTTATCTTCTCCTGTAGCTATGCCACTTCGTGTCACTATGTTAACACTTGGATCATCTTCACGTGATTCGGCTCTGATCATTTTCAAGTTTTACGTAGGCTGCTGATTCTTCTTTTCCTACATTTTAACCATCAAAATAGAACAATCCTCTATTACATGGTCAAACTGTCTACAATAATTACAAGAAGGGATAATGGGGTTCTGACAATATTGCATAAAATTTCCAACTTCACCGCAGTTATAACATATAACCTAACCCCAACTTCGTCCATCACCCCCTCCTCGACCATGTCCTCGGCCCTTAAATCCTCTACGGGCTGCGGGTGAACCATGATTTTCCTGTGCGCAGCCTTCAGCTTGCATTTTGTACGTTGCATTTTTCTTTATCATCAAATCATAGTTGTGACAATTTATTTCGTCATGTCCTACTGACTGGCAGAAGTTACAAAATAATTTCTTTGGCATCTGCACATACTTCTATAATAGATAACAGTGGTCATTCAGGTGTTGTCCTGCAACTCGAAAAATACTACACCAGACACTTGATCTTGTACTTGGTCCAGCACTAGGATATGGTTTCATAGGATTAGGACCTCCAACATCCAAATAATTAGGATAGACGGGACATTGGTCCTTATAATGACCTTCCACTTTACACTTTATGCACCAAACGTCTGAGCGCATCTCAGGATGAACCTCTTTTCTCTTCTTCAAATCTTGTAGCTCCATATGTAATCTTGCTAACTATATTTGTATATGTTGAACTCCTATGTGGGTATCCTTTACCAGTGATGCTTCTAGCTTCATCACAATTTCTAATGCCTCAACTTGTGATGCAGTCTTTTGGTGCGATAGAGGTAATCTAAGGTGCAGTAATAGCACAACTATATACCACTCTTTGTGTTGCTCATCAAAGATCTGAAAGTTCACTTGTCCCAACAAACATTTTAATCTCTGATCTAATTCCCAAGAGGTTTCATTGACTACTTTTTTAATCTCTTTTATCTCCATAATGCACTGTGACTGCAATTTTGGGTTCTTGAACTGTACATTCAGTGATTTCTTTGGCTCAGATAGTGAAGCGGATGGGTTTGTTATACTATACTTAATATACCATGATAGCACTTTGTCCTGCATCGCTATGAGAATCTAAGATTTCTTCATATCTTAATCATTGATTTGTTGCACCTTCCTTAAAGCTTCTGCGACAAACCAAAATTGTTCGAGATCCTCTAATCCTTGACCCTTAAAAACATGCATCTTTACTACGTTATCCATATTAAATGGGGCGAGTGGAGGTGGTTGTGGAGGTGTAGGTGTAGGTGTATGAGGTGGAAGTGAAGGTGGAGATGGAGTGGTCAGATGGGGAATCCCATAAGTGCCTTGATTATCTCACTGTGATGCACCTCTAGGTGTACTAGGGTTTCTTCTTTCTTCTACGCTTTCTAATTCACCTAAACAAACTGTAAATGGCTTTAGTGAAATTATTGTAGTCTACTCTGAATCTCTTTCTACTTCGCGTAGATCCAATCTTGTTTCCTTTAAACATCAATATTATTGCATGCGCAGTACGCCATTTTCACATAACATATTAATCCAAATCTTTAAGGAATTCAAATAATTACCACGTGGACCCTTGAAAAACGATGCTCAACTTCACTATAGGATACTGATATGTCAATCGTGAATTCAGTAATAAAGCTTCCAAGAACACTATCAATCCAGTAATCAACAACTCATGTGATCTTATTTTTGGTGTCCTTGAGTTTCTTAATCAGCTTTGGGGTCCACGCAATAGGCTCATCGTGCTTCCAACAAGCCTTCTATCTAGCTAGCTTTGAAAGCCACTCGTGCAGCGGGTTAGTGAATGATACGAAAAATATCTCGTGTTTTTCTATATAGATATACCTCTGCAACCACCTTTCTATTGACAGGCGCAAATTTCTATTCTTGTGTTGCAAATTCGCGCAAATTCAAATCAACCCAATCTTGAATCTCTTTTCTGGTTGGATGCCACATCACATATCCCTCAAATAGATCCTAGTCTTGGAAATAGAACCATTTGTTGGCTTGAGGGGCTTAGACCTAGGTTCAAAGTTAGCGGTGCTAACCAACAAAACCCTATAACATCGGCCCTTTCGCCAACAATTTGCTCGCGCAGACCACAGTCTCACCCGAGGCAATATTGGGGGATGCTAGAACCAAGTTTTCGCATCCAGAAGGATATGGAGTGTGGATCTTGGCTTAGTCTTACTTACAGATATATCACTGTGCTATGCGATCTTACTCAATATTATATTGAATCAGATCTATTCATACAAAAAAACTACTTGCAGGTCTAAAATCCTATCTATTGTGCATAAATCAATGGATCTTAACTATAATTAGCTATAACTGCATTCAAATCTTATCTTGAATTGTGAAAAACAAAAGTAATCAGTAATCACATAAAGTAAAGTACAAAAGCTAAGTATATAGATATGCCTTCAAAATATTCTTTATTAACTTCAGATCTTCACAATTACAATCTTTCTTACCCTGCGCACACAGTTGCACACTTACCGAAGTCTCCACACACATAGTTGCAGGGGCCTTCCCCTTCGCTCTAACACAAAGATATATGACAATTATAGATCAAAACATTGAATTGAATTACCTTTCAATTACTAACACAACCCTTTATATATCTTTTTCCCTTACAATACCATGGTCCGCAAACCATGAGCGGAACTCAAAACATATGATTTAATCTTATTCTTTTACAACATAAGGGACTTTGACCCACCCTAATGCCCCTATGACTCCTAAAACACTGCGCGAATCAAATTATGTTCCTCAAAACGCAGATTCTTTATAAAACTTTGACCTAAGGGGACCCTACCCAACAACTGCTCGTGTTCGTGCATGATGGATTCCTATGGATGGGGAAGAGGATCCTTATCGATCCAATGCTAATATGGATAATCACAAGACTACATTATCAAGGGTTGAAACTTGCAGAGGACTTTGTTGGGAAATATCATAATAGAGCCATAACAGACAACATGAAGAAGAGGTTTGGATTGACAAAAGGGAAGCAAGGTTATGATATCAACTCGATCAATGACTAGGGAGTTCGCTTCGCAACACATTTATTAGTTGGAAAAATCATGAGGAAGTGTCAAGCTAATGAAGTCCCTGCGCTGGTGGTTTCATTAGCTGCGTAATGCGCTAATGGGGTTCAGTACAACTGGGCCACATATCTATGCCAAGAGTTTCTGGGTGACTGCTACGAGGCTAAAGAGAAAGGTACTATGTTTCACTACACATGGTTAATTTTGATAATTGCAATGCTTGCATGGAAAGAGTCAGAAGATTCGCAGTTCCCTCTGCTTGGCTCAGATGTTTGCGAAGTCGCACGATATGCCTCGCTAAGGTATACCACTGAACCGACGTGAGCACGGGATAACATAATGTTTTTCTTTTTATACCATATGGACTTACACATGTTGGTGAACCAACACTCTCGCCTTTCACCGACACTATACGAGCAGTATAGCTATGTCGCGAAGTTGAAGGTTGACTTCCATAGAATTTAGATACATGCTAGCAATGACACAAGGAATACATGGCATCCCTTGCCGTATTTAGTGACCGAAGATGATCTCCTAACAAAGAGACAACAATGGCCCGCGGAGTGGATCACTGCGTTGGAACCTTGATAAATTGAACGGTAACATGCCCCATGCTCCTTGATAGCAATTGAAATAAATTGTTGTCCTTTCTTTGCACCTTCAATTATACTTCCAACAATTTTCTTTCCATACAAATCCTTTGAGGCCTTAAACACCTCAGCTTCCTTCAATTCATTTTTCCCATAATATCCTTATTTTGGGTCAGTGATTAAGTGCATTCCGTAATTGGTTAGAGTCTTCTGCTTCTCGCAAAAAAAAATTATGCTTTTGTCTTTCCTGGATGGCCTGCGTAACGTTTACTCTCGATGACAAAATTTTCCTACATGTTGCGGCTTCACATTCTCTACAATCCTTCTTTACCTCAAAAATGTTCTACTCATGAATTGCAAAATATTCTCCTGCTTTTCTTCATTCATCTCCATAGTACATGGTTGCTATATCAAATCTTCTATTTGCCTTATGAGAGGTTGTTTATTGTCATTCTTAAACTTCTTAATTCTGGTCACACCTACATACAACAAACATGTTATGGAAAAAAATTTCTCGCCTCTGACTTTCTGTTGCAACTGTGTGGGTCTTTGTCTCTTCAAACAAATGAGTTCCTCCCTGAACCCTTTTACCATCTTCTGCAACTTCCTAGATGACATACCTGTCACTATTCCATAGAACCATGGCTTGCTCTGCATGAGCCTCCTCATTTATGCCTCAATCTACTCCTCATTGAGATTTTGCATTCCCCGTCATCTTTGGCACCTGTTTAACTCTGGTACTTAGTACCTGCAAATTCAAACTCACTCAAACAATTAGATATAAATACATTAATTTCTTCTTCCTCATTTGATGTCATGGACACCACTTCCTTATATAGGGGTATGTACATAATCATTTCATCACCATCATCTTCCTATCCTAGGGTTAATCCTTGCTTTGGTTCACAGAAGTGGACTTCCATTCCACCATTCTAAGTGAAACTGAGTTCTTCTTTCACTAACGAAGCTCTTAGGCTATGCTTTAGCCTCTTCTACAATAGAGACCACTTCATCTTCTTTCTCCCTTTCAACACTCATCCACCTCTCTAGGTTTTTTGGAGCAAGCTTACTTTTGTGTTTCCTCTTTGGACAATTTGTCCATGTTTTCGATCTGCAAGGACATTTAATGGTTTCTCATATTCCTTACTTGCAAATCTTGCATCCACACATAATTTGGTAGTGTTAAAAATACAAGGTACTCTGACCTCATTATCCATCACCTTCGATTTTCCACCAATCCCTTCTCCTTATCTTCAAGGAGTGATCCTCCTTCTAATTCACAAAAATGAATTGTCCCTTCTTTAGGCTCAACAGCTCTAAGACTTTCTTCTTCCATCCAAGCTTTTGTCAAAGGCCTCGTCCTCAGCTTCCCTATCTCTCTGGCTTTTGGGGATTTCCTCTTAAATTCCTTTTGTTTAACGGATAATCTAACCTTCCTCCTTATGTATATTTGGCTTTCTTCCATGTCTTGTAGTAGTTTCATTAGCACATTAAGTTGTGCCTTCAACCCACTCATCTCCTTTTAAAATTCCTCCTAGCTTAGTTTTCTCATGCCATCTCTCTTGGCATCCTTCTCCTCTCTGTTGTGGCTTTTAGTTGACCCTTCCTCATGACCAACAATGGTCACCTTCTTCCTTCTTTGCATGTGCTCCTCCATGTTCATCGTGAGCTGCAACCTAGCCCTGTAACATGCCTTACCTCACTTGTTGTCTGAACACCTCACCTCAGCCTAGCTATTGATGTCCCTCTTGGTTCCCTCCTTTGGAACCTCTTGAGCACTATTTGCTCCTATCTGGCAGTTGCACCTATTTCTCACCTCTTGAGAACTTTTTCTTGTTCTCTTCACCTCGAGGACTCTCTCTATCCCCTTTTCAAATGTGGTTCTTATACTAAAAAACCTTTCTGCCACAGTCTTGGAGAAAACTACTCATTCTCTTCTCAAAGATTTGTCAGTGTCAACTGTAATGTTGCAACCAATTTCTTAATAAAATATAATTTAAAGCCCAGACTTACTTCCTTTAGCGTTGGAGTCTTTTCCTTTACCTCGATGTACTTTTCTCCCAAATCCCTTGTATTGTACGCTGAAAATTCTTCTTCAGTTTTCTATGCTTCTCTGTCTCCTTCAAGTGCAAATTCCTCAATATTCTCAACCATGGGACTCTTCACTATCTCGATTCATTCCTTCTTGTGCAATTTTATTGATCATTTGGGATTTTTCTATCCTGCTTCCAATCTTCAATCTTGGTATTTTTTCCAAGCCTTCTTTTAAAAAACAAAGCCACTACTAGTCATAAACCATAAAATTTCTTTATTACCTTTTGGTTTTGCTCCAAATCTCCACGAGATTATTTCTTCCCCTATCTTTGGAATTTTTCATTCACCGACTACAATATCCCTTTATATTTTAACATCCAAAGAGCTAATGGGCTCATATATCACTTGACAATAGGCCCCTTTGATGGCCTACTTCAATTTGCTCAGGGTTCTTCTTTGTATGGCGGTGGGCAAACCAAAACCTCAACACCAAGAGCCTTGGGCCAGAGTTAAATTCCACATGGCGTCTCAATCCTCATGACGGAAACCATTTTCATTCTCTAAGTGGTGGGACTTCTCTTTTATTTTAATGAATCGAAATTCCTCCTTTATAGATGTCGGTGAAATTCCCTATAAACTACGCCCTCGTCTGCGTCTCTTGCTTTGTTAAAACTCCTTTATAAAAACCGCACCAATGTTAAATGTGTATAGAAAGAAGAAAGAAAGAAATTATTTTAACGCCCACGAGGCTAAAGATAGCCTATGGGACAGATTGCTTCTTCACCTTCTTGATGTATTCGACCATTTTTCTGTGAAGCTTCAAAATAAATGCTCCCAGTTTCTCGACAAACCCCTTGCTAAATAGATTATCCCAAGAGCTAGCTTCCAACATATCTGCATAACTTTCCATGTTGTCTTTGAAGGCCTCACATTCTAAAATGAAATGTTTTTCTGTTTCCAATTTTCTGGAAGAACAAAAAATGCATACTATTTCCTCCCACACTTCCTTTGGCCTTTTCCAGTGCCCTATTTCACAACAGAGTTGATGAGAATTAGTCATTAACTGAGCAATAAGAATTTTGTCTCTCCAAGAGATATTGGCCTCTATGTATGCTTTTGGCTAATGACTATGAGTGGGATTAAACACTTCAATATGGTACTTTTTCTTTCTTCCTAGCTCCTTATCCTAAGTATGCTTGTGTAACTTTTCCATAACAAAAGCTTTTATCTCTTTGTTGTTTATGGGACACACATTCAAGCAAATACCCCATTTACTAAACCATTTTTTATTTTGCTGCATCCAAGTTTTTTTCTCTTGCACAATCTATCAATAAAGACAACCTTAGGTCATCTACCCTCTTCCATTTTCTCAATTTTTTTTAAATACCTTATGACCCGCACCATAGCAATTGCTTCAATAGGAGCAATCCATGTTTCACTTAACAAGATAGCATAAGGAACTGCACTTTTAATCTTAAATTTGTTTGTAATCAATCGCTTCTGAATTTTATCAATTTATCTCCACTGCATGTCGGATGTACTACTGGCCCATATTTCACAACCATAGAGAATCACCATAATCACTAGAAGCCCAAAAAGAGTTTGAGTTGTTTTTCAGTCTCATAACTCTACCTCTCTACACCTATTTTGAAAAGCATAAAATGCTTTCCAACCCCCCAAAGTTATTTTCTTTCTACAACCATTCCATCTTAGATTTTTGTTGAAGTCAATTCTGAGGTATTTGTAATCCACATCTTCTTCCAGTATGTTTCCTTCGAAGTAGAACTTATGTTGGTTATGTTTTCTTTTCTTAGAGAAAACCACTACTTTCATTTTGCTGATATTGACTTGCATCCCCACACTTCTACAAAAATGCTCAAGGGATAGTAAGTGCTCTTGCAAACCAAGAGTCAATTTAGCAATCAGAATAAGGTCATCTACATACAAAAGAAGCCTTACAACAAACTTGCCCAAATAGATACCATCACCCCCTTGCGAATTTAACCATTCTTCAAGCTTGTCGATATATAAACCAAAAAGGGTAGGAGATAGTGGGCAACCTTTCGTGACCCCAATATCGCTTCTAAAACTTTTAGAAATGCCTATTGAAGTTCTAATTTTGACTTTCACCTCTTCATATAGCCTATGCATAGCTGCTCTCAAATGTTTAGGAACCTCGAGTTCCTCCATTCTATGCCAAAGCTTATCCCTAGGAACCGAGTCAAACTCTTTTATGAAATCAACAAAGAAACAAAAGACTTCTTCCTTTTTCTCCCAAAATTTTTCAATGATATGCCTTAAATTTATATAATGATCAACTGTGGAATGTTTAGGCCTAAAACCTGCTTTCCCTTTAGCACAATTATCTCTTTCTTCTGCCCACTTGCTAATTTTGTTTTCTAGCATGCTTCTAAATAGCTTTGTAAACAAAGGGTTTGTTAAGATGGTCCTATAATTGGAAGGATTATTAACGTCACCGCTCTTGAAAAGAAGTATTGCGAGACTAGTTGTCCAATCTATGGGGAGCCCCTATTGTATGATGTTGTTGAAGATTTTTGTAATGTGAGGTGAAAGAATCTTTGAACCCCACTTTAGATATTCTGCTTGGAGTTCAGCTAAGTCTTTTGCTTGTCCAACACCCAACTTCTTGATACCCATCTCTACCTCTTTTACCATGAAGAGTTCAGTATCAGTGTTGACCAAGGGGGGAGGGTCAACCTTGGGAACCTGCTCATTGAGTTGTCTTGCATAGTCAAACCATTTAGAAGTTGTAATATTATTTCCAATTTATATCTTTTTCAGTTGGAGCTCCTTCCAAAATAATTTTGGTTTATTTTTCCCAAGGAAGATTAGTTATTCCCTCTTTGAAACCATGAAATCGGCCTTTTTCTTGCTTAATAACTACTTGTAAGCTTTGAGCTTTATGTTATCCTTGTTTTCCTCTTTCCACATTCTCCTTCCCTTTTTTCATTCCTCGTCAAAACCAAGCATTAACCGGAAAGCAATTTGTTTCAGACTTCTTAATTTTTTCTCTTTTGCACTTTGCAAGTGCGCATTGAATTAAATGTGTTAATTCATGACTATGAAGGCTGTGAATTGTAATTTTCTCCTTCTCGAGGAGTCTCTCTAGCGTCATTTTGAAGGTATTACAATTTTCTCGGGTCAAAAGAATTTTTCCCAGTGGGAGACTTTGTTGGACACGCTGAATTTTTTACTCTAATTGTTTCTTTCCAATCCAAGAGAAACATAAATAAATTGGCTTGTGATCTGATTTCAAGTCCTACAGTTGATCTCCAATCAAAACCTCCTCCATTTTCTCACACAAAACATGCAAGCAAATTACATAATCTACCACACTTTCTCCATTGTAAGTATTGCAAGTGAACTTACTGGACTTTTCCCATCTAGTTAAGCCATTACAAATGACTAAATCAACGGCCCCACATAGAGTAAGAAATTGTTCACCAAAGAGATTGCAACCATTGTTCTCTGAAATTCTTTCCCACTAATGATTACTTTTTTCTGTAAGCCAAATAGGGTCGCAATCATTTTTACAACAAAGAATGCTATCTTGCTCACTTGCAATCCTAGCATTGAAATCGCCCACTATAAGGACTTCACCTAGCTGCGAATATGTTGCAATATCCGCTTTTAAGGCTGCAAATGGATCTTTGTGGTCAAGCCCTCTAATGTTGTAGATTTTTGAAACCTGCAACACAAAATAACATGTTGCAATTCTGATGTGGTTTCCATTTTCTGATATTTTAAACCAAATGAATTGCTTATTTGAGCCTTCTTTTTCTAACTGAATGAGATGACCTTCTTTCTCCCTTACTAAAACCATGATACCCCCTGCCCTTTGCCATTCCCTGCTGCCTTGTTCCATATTGTCATCTTCTAGTATCCTTCAATCAGAGGTGTCTTGCACCCTTCATGCTCATGTGTTTCTATGAGGAAAATTATGTCTATACCTTCCGTAATAGGCCCTAACCCAGGTCCTCATCTCCATGGGTAACCTCTGCAGTTCCAACAAAATAATCTTAAGGAAACTTGGGTATGACTTGATTGCTATTTATTTTGACATGCAAGACTCACATTTAAGTCTTTGTCCTTGCTTTCCCATACTGGCCTTGCTTTCTGATTTCCTATTGAAGAGTTTGTTTTCTCTTATTTATTACCACCTTGCTGCTCTATTTTGAGAAGTCCAAATCACGCTATCACAACTTTTCCTTTATAAATCTATGCTCTCTTGCCTTCATCTCTTGCTACCCTAACCTTTAAAATTTCCCCCCTTCTTTCCTCTCGTTGTTTTACAGTTAAATCTTCTTCTAGAAAAAAATGAGGACCCCTCAAGAGATGTTTCTTGCTTAGAATGATATATTTATCACGCAAGTTAGGCATGATGACTTTTATGGGCCTGGATCTCTCCCCGTTAAACTTACCCACCCTCGATGTTTCTTGCTTAGAATGATATATTTATCACGCAAGTTAGGCATGATGACTTTTATGGGCCAGGCTCTCTCCCCGTTAAACTTATCCACCCTCCATGCTTGGCATATTTGTCCTTGCCATAGCAACTTGTCTTTCAAGAACTCTCTTGCAAGGTCAAGAGTACATTCATTTTTTCCATAGTCTTTCACTCCTTTAATAATTATGTTTGTTGCTCGATTTTGTATTTCCTTACCTTCACTATCTTGCATGTCGTCAACCTGAATATTTTTTTCTCCTTCCTTATTAGCAGAATTGCTAATAACTTGAAGCCAAGTTTTGGAAACTTTGGTGGAATCTCCTTTCGTTTGATTTCTTGTTTTCTCTTCCTGGTTGTTTATTTAGGCAATCATTTTCCGTTTATCCTGGATGATTTCACATTCACCACCTCTGTACTTTCCACTACGGATTTCTTTATGTTTTGCACATCTGCCTTCATGCGTTGCCATTATGTCTTCCCTATCAGGAAATCTTCTTGTAGCAATATCACTTGTTCTTTTAAAACTTTATTTCTTTCTGCTAAAACCGTGTTCGAACCTTGTGCTCCACATAAGAACCAATTGAATGTCAGCCCCGACTTGAAGTTGGAGGTCAAACCTTGCCTCTCCATTGATTCACTCCACGTTAGGCCTGGAATTTGATGTCCTACAGGACATATTTTGAGTTGTAAGACGTATTTGACAGCAATTACAAAATTTTCCACGTCAAGTTTGACGTGTCTTATGCCCCTGTAACCCGTCATTTTTACGTTTAATTTGAAATGTAAACTGTCAAAAACTATGATACCTCTGTCATACCTAAAATTACAAGTGCCTTGAAATTATGGGTGGATGGAGCGGTGGATCCGTACACAAAAGAGTTCAACTTCGATCTTAAATTTATTTAAATGCTCCTAGTCGTGACTGCCTAGTGCCTACCATTCCTTCCTTCTGACGGTTGGGAGTAACTCCTCCTTGCACAGAGCTACCATCCATGATCCGACCATTATCCATACGCATGATGTTATTTATGAACAAATTTAATTGGGAGCTACCATGTTCCATCGCAGTATCTACCCTTCAAATTATAATGCGTAACATCAGGGCAACCACTAATTCGAAAATGCAGTGACTAGGAAATTGCCGAAACTTCGCTTTCACCAGTCAATTTACGGCATTAGTTCCTTTAATCCACCTATCAAAAAATAATTTAACAGCCAGAAAAATGAATTATATATCATTGTTTCAGTTTCTTCAACAAAACAAGAATTTCAAAAATCAGCCAGATCTCGTTGTTATTTTGTTTTCAATCGATTGGTGTATTATCTTCTACGATGTCAAAGCCTTCAGAGCTTCGCTGGACGTAGGGTAAAAATGGAGTCTATGCTCGATCTCTCTGCGTGCTCAAAGAGAAGAAAACATCTGGTGGTCGACTCCATAAGACTCTGGCATTATAGAAAGATCTGGGAATGCTGTCTCTGAAGCTGCAGAAATAAAAGGTTTTGACAGAGAGACTTATAATGGGTGAGAAACCTACCCTTACTCTTATATTTGTTGGATTGAAGATATATGACATTTATGTAGGCATTTCTACTTAGTGAAAGAGGCTACCCTATCGCCATTTACGATTGGTTGTAAGTTTATTTTAAATGGAGTGAAAGTGGTGAAGATGAACTTCATATGCGTGGTAGCATTTTTGAAATGTGGTCAATAAAACCTTTTTTCTCTTGGGAAAATAATTGAGAATAAACAAAGATTTGGAACAGTAGAAGTTAGCATAGAGCAACAACAAGTGAAATTAATAGATTTGTCATAGTTAAAAACAACTATTAATAGACTAACGGAAGCAAAGTTGGATAATGATAACTTGAAAAACCAAAAATGCATAATTTCCGGATTCAATCCAACGAATGTTTGTGCATCGTTTGCCTTAATAAAGGGTTACCTCTGTATGTGTGCAGTGAAAATTTTGTATAATACAAATATAAAATATAAAAGAGACACTTAGTTGCCTCAATAATGTTTAGATAAATAGTTATTTAAATAAAAGTTAAGTTAAATTTGTTGTGTATTATATTTATTATAAAATAGAGAAAATAAAATCAATTCTAGTTTTTTTTTAATGCCTCATTTCTAGTTCAGTATGGGACTTTCATTCCCAAATAATTGACATAAAATATATTTATTGTTTTTGTTATTTATTTAGTGCTATGTGATTTTATAAAAAAAATTAAGGTTGATTTTTTCTTCTATCACCAAGTAAGTTATTTTTCTGAGTTTTTCTTTTTTTTGGCAATTTTTTTTTGTTAATTTTGGCTTAAATTAGATAAGGATATCTTGAAATTGTAATTTCCAAATGTAAAATCTAAAAAATATTGAGTGTAGTGGGATGTTTTAGATAATTTTCAACTATAAAATCTAAAAAATATTGTGTTGTAGGATGTTAAATAATTTTCAACTACAAAATTTAAAAAATATTGAATGTAGTGGGATACTTTAGACCACAGAGTTTAAGACTGGTTTTTATTTTATTTGGAAGGGCATATATTCATCTAACTCTTCAAAGATAAATGGTTATAAAAAAAAATGTAGCGTTATTGACAAGTGTATATTAAATAAACACACACTTAAAAAATGTCAAAATGAAAATAATAAAGGAAATAGAGGCTCTCAAATTTGCCTAAAACATAAAATGAAAAGCATGAAAAAGGCAAAAAAATGTCATCAAATTTTCATTTGACTGACAAAGAAGATTTAAAATTCCAAGCCTGACTGACAAAGAAGATTTGAAATTCCAAGCCTGAGCAACGCGCACCGACTCCAGTAAGCTCCGACTTGAAGTCGGAAGTTGAACCTTGCCTCTCCATTGATTCACTCCACGTGCACCGACTCCAGTGAGCCCCGACTTGAAGTCGGAGGTTGAACCTTGCCTCTCCATTGATTTACTCCACGTGCACCGACTCCAGTGAGCCCGAGGCCCGACTTCCAACTGTTGTAAGTAGTCGGGGTCGGCACTATTATTTTTTCCACAAAGAACGGATTAAAGGGAGCTCCGCTTGTCGGGTGCCCGGCGCTTACGCGCTCTAATTCTTGCTTGCTGTAAATCGAGGATTTCAATACCTGAAATCGTTTTAAGGACTTCCACTCTCCAGTGAATCAACAAGAGCTCGTACTTCATTTTGTTCCTCATTTGATGATGGGAAAAGGATTCATAATTCTCAACGGTAATGTCAGAGTCCTCAATCCTCCTTAGCTCGCTCGCCTTCTGACATCGGTTGGCCGCTGGAACCTTCGAATCGAATTGCAGGGTATACGCATAGACTTCTGGGTTGCACGCTCGCTCACCATCAACGCTGCTCTTCCCTTACTGGCTTCTTCACGATCCAATCGGAACTCATGCGCATAACTATACTCGATCCGTTTTCAGAGAGTCGACCCTAAAACCATAAATGATGATTGGTGGAATTTTGTGCCGTCTCGACTTTCTTGGGTGAATGATAATTATACCCAGAGATTGAACGAGGTTCCCTCATGCTAGATCCTTCACTTCGTCCCTTCCAGCAAGCATATTTTTCCGAGCCTAAGTTAAGGGGTTTTCTCATCTAGACGTCCAAACTGGCAGGATTCACTCGAGAGACTATGCAAAGCAATCATATATTGATACACAGAGTAGATTCAAAAAAAGGTCGTATTAATTCTTTACCAGAAAATATATACAATTGAGTCTTATGGAACTCTTGTCCGAATCCTTTCTCGTACTAGGCTGGGAGCTTCCCTTCCTATTCTACAAATACTTCTATAAAATGGTATTTTTCAGGAAAATATCTCTACGATCAAAGAGAAATTGGACATCTGTCCAGTAAACTAAAAGTTCTAGATTTCTAACTCTACACTTGTTACATTGGCAAAGGCCCACTTGGCCAGCCACTAAAACAATCTAACACCTCATCTACTAATTGGCAATATTGCAATGAGCAACATGGCTAGACTAACAACCTAGATTCCCATTACAATTTCTACACAAAAATTAAATCTCCTTTCTAGAATTTACATGGCTCCCTTGGGTGCTAAACAAAATGATTTGCTTAGGGTGATGCTCCTGCATCAGAAAGGAGGACTAGAAAACAAGGAACAACATTGTGTCACATTGCTTCTTGTCATTCAATCTTCCAACTGTAGTGACGAATTACAGTGAATAGAAAAAATAATGAATTCAATCCAGCATCCCCAAAAAGTGATGATATTGAGCTTCAGTCAACGATATGTACATTTCCAAAATCCAGTTTCACCTTTCTAATAGACAAGTCCCTAAGAGTGGGAGTGTAACCAGGGTGGTGGCATAGTGAGAGGACTTCTTTACCCTATTATCCTGCTTAATTAACCTTATCCTCAGAGAATTTGGCCACTGAAAAGGAGGAGGCACTCAGCGTCACTGTAGCAGAGAAAGTAAACAGAAGCCTCATACCCCAAGGCATCACACTAGAAACTGCCAAAACCAGGGTGTAAATATCTAGCAACTAAAATCATGAAGCCTCCCAATGAAAGCAACACACATTATAGATGGAGATATTTTTTTAGTAAAGAGAATGGGCAATGACAACTACATAGAATAAGAATAATCTTTTTCATCTGTGTTCTTATGCAATATTTCTGTTTGTGATTCAGGAAAACAAAATGATGGTTTCCACCATTTAAGGATTTGGGGCGACTATTTTATCGAAATTGCATGAATATCAACTAAAAACACATCAAGTCCAAAACCCATTGATGACCACTCGTTATGAAAACTTAAGACTTCAGTCATATGGAGAAATGGATAAGATTGGTCACAAACATACAATGAAGGAATACACCAGAGAAACCATCTCATTTTAAGTCCCTGTGCAGCTCTTTATCTACCTATCCATTGACATGTGATGGCACAGGTGGTGAAGGTGGTGAAGAAGGTCCAGAATCCAATCAAGTAGCAAGATAACCCAAGTCATGCATACCACCATATCCTCTAATATCCTTCCAGCTCTTCCTGAAGAACTGCTGATCCATTGACATGAATTGTTGCTCTTCATGATTATTAACACCCAACTACAAAATCTAAGGACTTTATAGCTCAATAATGTAGCTATAGTAGACTCAAAATTAACATTTTTTGAGTTCAATGACAGATCCATCTCCTGCTCCTGAAAAACCTATGGACCAATTTCATCTTTGTGCCAAATGTATAAACCCAAATGCTGAAAACCACCAAATCATCATACTAAGTCTGGATCTCCTATGGTCCTCTGTTTCTTCTGTCAAATATGGGAACCCAACTCAAGATCTGTGACAATTTCTTTGGTGGATCCACTAAAACTTATGTGATTACTATTGATTTCCCAAGTTGATTTCCCAAGCAGAGAAACACAACAATCTTTCTCAGTATTCAGATTTCAATTCTCTTGTCAAATGAGCACCCTCCGTATGTTTGGAAGTTTAAAATGCACAATATATGGTTACGTTTGACTGAAGTAATTGATGTAAGTTACATGGACTATGGTATGTTGGGCACTCGAAAAAGGACCGCATGAACAGTAATTAGTTGTTTAAGTTGTTACGGACTACGGTTCTTTCAAGTCTCTGTCAATCCATTGGTTTGAAGAAAATTAAGGGCAAGATTACAAGGAAAATCTCTTTCAGTATCACACGAAAAGTTAAGTCTGTCAGCATGCTTTCGAGACCATATAGATTATTGAAAGTTCTATTATAGACTGTTAATTCAATGTTGTGTCATCTTCAATACAATCCAAACATCTTCTAAAATCCATTGTTTTTCTGCTTTTTATTTCTTCTGCTATAAATAGAATGATTATTGTATATGTCACGGTGAATGGTGTTATCTATTTCAATATGGAAATGGCTAAAGAGAGGCTCCTATTGTGTCCTAGACGAGTGCTGTAATGATATGATCTTATTTCAGAAAATGTTGTCCTTTTACATCCTTCAACACAAATTTCTATATCAGAATGTGACTCCCTAAAGGCTAAAACCAATCATTTATGGCTAGATTAAGTTGCACATGTAGGATGTGTAAATGGATGTGCTAACTCTGAAAATCCCATATTCTTTAATAGAATGAAAAATGCTGTAGATTTCTGACACGAGATGTCTTCCATTTCTTCAAAATGATGGAGTAGACACAGAACCCACCCTATCCCATATAAAAATCAGAAATCAATAAGGGCAACATCCAACTCCTCTTTAATATCTCCCTATCATTTGAAGAAGCAAACCAAATAAACAATCTTCAGGAAATTGACTACTGTAATCTGTAGGGATCTCAAAATCCAACTCCTCTTTAATATCTCCCTATCATTTGAAGAAGCAAACCAAATAAAAAATCTTCAGGAAATTGATTACTGCAATCTGTAGGGATCTCAAAATAAGATAGGCCCTTGGGCAGACACTTGTTGAAACATACATAAAGACAAGTGGAAGAATCCATTATTGGTAAGCCCAAACATTGTGAATGTTAAAACATAGCGATATGAAGAGGATATCATGACTATGGAGTGAAACATAGCAATATTAAGTGGATATCATGACCATGGAATGAGCCCTATAGATTATAGTGATAATTTCTCCTCTAAGTTTATAGAAAAATACTCCGAAATTATATGACATGGTTTTAATTTTTGTCATTCTATACTGATATTATTTTTCTATGTCATGGCTATGACGTGAGCTTCACTCACGCCAGAGTCCAGACTATACAAAAACAAGTGCATACAAATTTCAGTGAATGTCCATAGCAATAAAAGTGGAGAGAATTTCTAGAGAGCGCTACATATTGACATAGAAGCATTAGAAATTTGGATGCAATGCGCATTGCAATGAAAAGAAACAGCATCTATCCTTCACTTCCATGCAACGAAAAATACAAGAATTTGATGTGAGGCCAACTACAAAGCTTCTAGTAAACGGAATATGTGAGAGCTTTGACAGCAAACAAGGGTGAAAGAGCAATATTTTCATAGGCAGCTTTCACCAATTTCAGAGATGCTTAAGAATAACAAAATGAATTTTCATGAGATGAATCCATACAACCTTTTCCCTCCATTCCTCCATTAATGGATGGACAATTGAAACACATCAAGACATCTAGTTCTACAATCTCTTTAGTTACAAAAGCATCTAGTTTTTCCCTCCATTCCTCCATTAATGGATGGACAATTGAAACACATCAAGACATCTAGTTCTACAATCTCTTTAGTTACAAAAGCATCTAGTTTTCATGTGGAAAACTATTCTTTTCCAAAGTCTGACATCTTCATAGGCTAAAATGCAAAATTTGGATCATTTGATGCCACTGCATTATTCCTTATTGCATTCATCGGCAAGCATAGCAGATATGCTTCGTTTTAAATTCCTTTCAGCAACACTATTTTCCACCAAATCCTTTCTAAGTCTCTCCAACATAGTTGACACATCTCTCATAGTTGGACGTTCTCCAGGTGAATCTTTTGAGCATAGCAAACCAACATGTAGGAAATAAACTATGCATTTATATGCATCATTTTCTCCAATTCCATCTCCATCCATCTCCCTCAAGAGATCACTATCAATTACCTCTTTCACTCTATTTGGAAATGCTAAGTTCACCCACTTATGCAAGTTCAAGTCTCCTACAAACATTTCACTAGTTGGCCTTTTTCTAGTAAGCATTTCCAATAACAGAATGCCATAGCTATAAACATCTCCTTGAGTGGAAACCGTCTCACCCAATCCATACTCTGCATTCAAGAAAACCTTGAACAAAAGTTACTCACAAGTCTATATATGATTGTTATGAAGAAAATACAAATAAATATAACGTTTTAAAAACTCCATACCTGGGGAAATGTAGCCCATGGATCCTTTTAGAGCAGTTGTTGTAAGTGAATCACTAGAGGTTGCACCAACTAATTTTGCAATCCCAAAATCTGTTACATGGCCGCCCATGTCTTCATCCAACAACACATTGCCTGGTTTTATATCACAGTGCACTACTTGGACAAAAGAATCATGATGAAGATATTCCATGGCATGGGCCACATCAATGGCAATATCCAATCGTGTTCTCAATCCCAACTCACAGATATCCTCATCATTGTTGTTATCTTTATTAGGATATAAATGCTTCTCTAAGCTTCCATTACACATAAACTTAAACACTAAAGCTTTGAAATGCAGGTTGGAACATGAAGCTATGATTCCCACAAGATTTCGATGTCGAACCTTTTGCAATGCATCACACTCTACTTCAAAACTCTTTACAACTTGGTCATTTTGTAAATGGAAAATCTTCACAGCAGCTAGTGTGCCATCACTCAAAATCCCTTTATACACTGATCCAAAATTGCCTTTCCCCAACAAGTTTGCCTCAATGAATCCATTAGTTGCTCTATAAAGTTCTTGATATGATATACTCTCATGCTCTGACTTATGGGAAATAACTTGTGGGAAATAAAAGATTCTTATATGCCCTCTTGAGAGGAATCTCAAAAGTAGACAACATAGTACAAATCCAATACCACCCACAATTGGCAATATTACTTTTCTCAAAATATCAAAATGATTTTTTGGTGCTGGACATGCTGGCAAGGAAAATACTTGTGGCCCACAAAGACCCAAATTTCCATTCAAGGATATGATAATGGTATGATTGGTAGAAAACTCTCCTTTTGATATTTCTCCTCCAAGATTGTTAAAAGATAAATTCAAATAGTGGAGCTCTTTCAACTCGTTGAGAGTAGTGGGTATTGTACCTGAGAGGGAGTTGGAAGAGAGATCCAAGTTCATGAGATTTTGTAAATATCCAAGTGAATCTGGAATGGAACCTTCTAAGGAATTGTTGGATAGATTTAATGATTCGAGTGCAGTGCAACTTCCAAGTGTGGGTGGAATGGAACTGGTTAATAAATTTGCAGATATGTCTATAGCTAAAGCATTTCCAAGTTTCCCAATCTCAGGAGGCACAGATCCATCCAAAAAATTCGATGACAAATTTAAATAAAGGTTCAAGTAAGGAAGAGTGGCGACTTCTGGTGGTATTTTTCCTCTAAGTCTATTGTGAGACAAGTCAAGTAATGCCAAATTTCTACAATCTCCTAAGCTGGTAGGTATTTTATCTAAAAAGTAGTTGTGATGAAGAGAAAGTCATTAGTTGTTCAAGATGGTGTAAGGAATCTGGAATTTTTCCAGAAAACATGTTTCCACTGATATCTAGAAGACCAAGATGTTTTAATTGTTTCAAATCATTGGGAATATTTCCTTCTAATCTATTGTTTCCTAAATCCAGTCTTTCTATTTTTTCAAGGTTACTTAATGGTGGTATACTGCCATTTAAAAGATTTCCACTTAAATTTAGAAAGTTCAAGCTGCTCAGATTGCCAATATGGGGAGGAATGTTTCCTTCTATTATGTTGCTTGAGAAAGACAAGTATGACAAATTGACAGAAAGTGTGCTTATCACATGGGGCAAAACACCACTTAGTTTATTGTCACTCAAATCTAGATCTTGCAAATGGGAACAATTGGTAAGAAATACAAGAAAAGGCATGGTGGTAGAGGTTCCGCTATCAAGTTGATTAGATTGTAAATCTAGTCGTTCAAGAAGTAATAAGTTACCCAACTCTACTGGCACACTCCCACTCAACTTATTGTTGCCTAATGATAGTATCTGGAGCTTGGAACAATTTCCAATAGAATTTGGTATGTTTCCACTTAGTTTATTTCCCCATAAATAAAGACTATTCAAATTAAATATTTTTGACAGAGAACTGGGAATGATGCCTACCAATTCATTCTCATTTAGAGAAAGCACTTGCAGATTGGTGAGCAGACCCAAATCTTCTGGAATGGTGCCAGTGAGTTTGTTTTCAGAAATGTCCAAGTAGATCAAAGCAGAAATATTTGATAAAGAGGTGGGAATGGTACCAGACAATTCATTGCCATTGACAATAAGTACTTGCAGACTGTTGAGCAGACCCAATTCGTGTGGAATCATGCCACTAAGTTTGTTACTGAAAATATCCAAATGAGTCAGAGTAGAGATATTTGACAAAGAAGTAGGAATGGTCCCAGACAATTCATTTTCTGATAGCTCAAGTGTTTCTAAACCTGTGAGCAAACCCAGTTGTGGAGGAATGGCACCGGTGAGACTATTTCTTCCTAAAGCCAAAACAGTCAACGATGAAAAGTTGCCTATGAAAGAGGGAATGGTACCTGTGAGGCTGTTTACTGCTAAGTTTAGGAATTGTAGACGTGTAAGAGAACCCAACTCCATGGGGATGCTTCCGTCCAGCTGATTGAAAGACAACGTGAGTGTTCTCAACCGAAAGAGGCGCCCCATTTGAAGTGGGATATGACCGTGAAGCTTATTTCTAGAAAGATCGAGGGAGTGGAGAAACGACAAATTGCCGACGGCAGGAGAAATGGTGCCCTGCAGACCCATGGCAGTGAGGTTGAGCGTGGTCACTCTGTCCAATGGATGGCGGTGGGTGCAGGTAACCGCACTCCAATTGCACAAGGGGACGGCTAAACTCCAATCAGCCATGGATTGATTGGGATTGTGGGTGATGAGCGACCTGAACTCCAATAGGGATTGTCGATCATCATGAAATGTGCGAGCGGAGGAGGAAAGGAAGAGAAACAAGAAGAGCAGAGAAAGTGGAAAAGAGAAACAGAGCATCGCCATGTTCGAAATGGAAATGGAAACAGGGAGGAGGTAATTGGGAAGAGGAGAAATACCATTGCGTTCTATGCGCAATCTTACGCCTATTTAACACGGAGAGAAGCCGATATATTCGCCCTTTCGTCCTCGTTTTCTGTGTGTCAAAATAAATCAATTCGATGCAATTGTCGCTTGTGCTCCTTTCGTCAATACGCAGGGCTTTGGAGTGCACATCAATTTAGACTAATTTCCCTTTCACGGTCACAAAACACTAACACGGAGCCCGCCGGTAACAAAGTCAAGTCAACATATTTGCCCACCAGAGCTAAAATTGTAGAACATAAATATTAGACAAACCAGCGTAGTAAAGAAGAAGAATAAAAAATTTCCAACCCTGATCAAAATCGTATTTGAAAATGTAATTGAAAACATTTAATTAACATACGCGTGTAGATTTGTTGGTAAATTCTATCTGAAAATGTAAGAGAACAAAATTTAATTAATATATATATATATATGGTTTTTTTTTCACAGGCAAAACAAATAAAATAATTAATTCAATTTATTAATGTGGAATGTACGTTTGTTTTGTAAATTCTGATTAGGTAAAACGGGTAAAAAAAAATAAAAAATTACATATGAAACTTAAATTTATTTAAGTTTAATGTATTAAATTTCAAATTATGATTAAAATATGTATTCAACAAAATTAGTCCAAACTTTAATTCAACTAAATATTTAAAAATATATATATTTAATACAAACTAAACATAAAATAAAATACTAAAAAAGATTCAACTATTTTAACTTATGAAAATAGTAAGGAAAACATTTATAAAGTAGAAGGGAATTGCTAAATGTCAAATTAATTTAGCTGGGATGAATTGCTTAATTTTATTAAATTTAAAAGGTAAATAAATAATTTTCATTTAAAGATATATAATTTCAAAATTATTTTATAATGATTTAATTTAATAATTTATATTTTTATTTTAGTTAAAATTTTGTTATATAAATGTAGATGAGATTATAGTTTTTGTTATTTAAAATATATTTTTGAATGTATAAATAGATTGAGGGTTATGTAAAATTTTGGAAACACTCATATTTATATAGATTTCAAAACTAAAACTTATGATTTCAAGAAGTTCTTTACTAGATCTTAAACAAAATTAACAAGAAAAAAAATACAAAAAAAAAAGTCCAAACTACTATCCAATAATTCCTAATATCAATAACCACTAAATCTAAATATCACTAGAATCAATAATTATTGTACTCTATACTTACTATATTTTGTAATTATACTTTAAGTAACATAATCAATTTTTACAAGACCATGCATGAGGTTTATTCCCATATATATATATATATATATATATATAGCTTGAGTGGGCCTAATGGTTAAGAGCATGTGTTTCCTACAAACAAACAAACAAAGGGGGTCTCATACACCAATTTAGTATCTGGCTTGGCTGTGACCTTAAAAATGGATATTATTATTATTATTATTACAAAGTATTAAATACATCATAACAAGTTGGATGGCATCTCATTTATTAAGCTAGAGGTATTTTGAAATAGGCTTCTAGAATTTTAATTTAGTTAATTACTCTCCACAATATTGAAATAGGCTTCTAGAATTTTAATTTAGTTAATTACTCTTCCCTGGGCGGAGGTGGGTCCCTTGTCCCACAAACAAGGGGGTCGCATACACCAATTTAGTGGCTGGCTTGGCTGTGACCTTGAAAATGGATATTATTATTATTATTATTATAAAGTATTAAATACATCATAACAAGTTGGATGGCATCTCATTTATTAAGCTAGAGGTATTTTGAAATAGGCTTTTAGAATTTTAATTTAGTTAATTACTCTCCACAAAATATTCACGAAATATTCTTAAGAGTAGTTAGGATACATTGTTGAGGTTTATCTTAAAAATAGTTATGTTTTTTTTACGTTTCAATTTAATTAAAAAAAAACATTGTAAAAATAAATTAAAATAAGATATATATAAAATTCTTTGTTATAAAATGATTTATGGTTTTTTAGGCATGTAATATTAATAAGCTATATTATTGGTTTATGTTATTGTAACAAAACCTATTTACAAATGGAAGTGAATCTTTCTAGTTAAAAAAATTGTTATATATATATAACTTGAATAGATCTAATGGTTAAGAGTACGTGTTTATAAGTTCAAAACCAAAGAATATATATATTTATATATACAATTTGAGTGGGTCTAATGGTTAAGAGCATGTGTTTCCGTCTAAGAGATCACAAGTTCAAAACTAGAGGGGTTAGAGTATGTATGCCTTTGTAGACCCCCTTATCCACAAAAAAGGGAGTAGGAGTAGAGTATGTATGCCTTCGTAGACCCCCTTGTCCCACAAACAAAAAAGTCAAGTATCATCATCATCATTAAAATATATCATGAAGTAAGTGTATTAATATTTATTATAAATTAATACATATCAATATTTACTAGTCATTTAATTTATATAACTACATTAATGTATTATTATTTCATATTTAATATTAATATTAATATTTTTATTTCAAAATTTTCACTAATTAAATATTAAGGTTAAAATACTTTCTAAATAAATTAGATTGCACATTAATTATAGAGTATCACATGATTCAATGTTTGTTCATTTCACATTTTCTGCAATTACATAAAAACTTATATATCATTTTTCATTATTAGCATTGATTGTAATTAGCTTTATCAAAACCATATTGACTTCAAACTAAAGTATGCATTTTAGGAATAAAAATAAAAATAAAAATAAAACCTTTATAAGATTGAATATTGATTTTATTTTATTTTATTTTTAAATTATTTCGAATCTTATATTATTATAAAATATATTTAATGTGTTTCTATAATTATTTAATAATATTAATATATAAATGTAGTTTTTTATAATTATTCATGTTGTTGTATAAGTGTAGGTTTTCACATTTATTTATATTTTATTATTGTTCTAGGACATAAATGGTGTGTGGACAAAAGAAAAACCTATTATTTTGGGTGAACACTCTAGTCATCGTCAAAGAAATAATAATATTAATATATAGATGCAAGTTTTCACAATTATTCATGTTGGATTATTTCTTCTGCATGTAAAAGGTACATGGACCAAAATAAAGCCTGGCTTTTTTAGTGAGCATTTCACCCATCATCATCAAGACAAAGAAGACAAAGAAGAGTAGATGGAGTGTGCACCAGTATCTTACCACTATGGTTTTTCTCTCATACAATTTATATTTAAAAACAATAATTATATATATATAAATGAATTATGTTGAAAATTATTAATATAATTGAATTTTAAATTTATTTATTTTTCATAAGAATATATAATTATATTAAATATTAATTAATAAATAACAATTTAAAAAGAAAAATAATTAACTTCTTTTCAAATAAAATATTAAGTAGAATCTTAATTCTTTAGAAAAAAATATTTTAATTTAATTTCATAATTAGGTTAGCCTTCACTAATAAATCATTATATTTATATTTAAGATAGAAATAATTTTTTATTTAACAAATTAATCACTTAAATTATTAATTAGCCTTTTACACTGCATTGCTAATAATTGGTTTTGGGTCTCTGGTTATCGATCCAGCATACTTATACTGTGTTGAAATATATATAAAAAGGTGTTTGAAACATATGAATAAATAAATGTAAAAAATATTTGAAGCTACTTCATAACTGCGTGGCCTTGTTTGGCGAAACATGGTCTAAAACCTTCTAGGATTGTTTTGAGGCATCAAATGATGTTTTTGGGGGGTAAAAATTTGTCTCTTTAATATTGCACCTTTTCATGCTAGTCTACACACATAGACCTTTCCA
This sequence comes from Pinus tabuliformis, assembly GCA_031772625.1. Taxonomy (NCBI): domain Eukaryota; kingdom Viridiplantae; phylum Streptophyta; class Pinopsida; order Pinales; family Pinaceae; genus Pinus; species Pinus tabuliformis. The sequence goes on from CM062805.1 coordinate 1,380,893,617, forward strand.
ACGATGCAAGAAGCTCGTCAATAAGAGTCTATATGCAAAAGTTATGCCACTTAGAAGTTGACCTTCCTATTTTCACACCTATAGTTTAGGAGGATGTCGCGTTAGCTCCCATTATTCATGGAAAATGGGCTAGCCATGTGTTTGTGATGTAAAAGTCTCTAGAAGAGTCTATATTGTAACTCTAGTTAATATTTGATGTAGTCAAACTTTTCCACTAGTAGGTTATCGGGTTGTGTTATAACCAGGCCACTAAGAGGAAGAGACATTCCATTCTTTCAAGAGAATTTTGTTCCATAGCTGAGAATATAGTTACCAGAGATAGGAGGTAGAGCACACAAAGAGGAATGTGCACTATTTCTCTCGAAAGGGTTTCCCAGAGAGCATATCTTGTGTCTTATGTGTGTGTGAGCTTATTTTGTCGTTCTCTACTTTTCTGCATAGTTTTCATACGCATGCATGCACTAATTACAGTTAAATCCATAGATCTTAAAGTTTAATAAACTGTAATCGTGTAAAATTTCAGTATTTTAATATATTATTATCATATTTGTTGTGACGAACTGTCTAGTGGAATATCCACGACAATTTACAGATCAATTAGTATCAGAGCAAGTTTCTTTGGGTATTTGTGGATATTTGCAGGGGATTTAGGTCAGCGGGGTCGAAAATTGTAAAACCCTAATCACGACCAACGAATCTAAAAATGAACCTCGTGATCCTGCAGAAGTGAGGTTTTCACGGTTCGAACAACAAGTCACAGATATAAAGCGCAATGTACACCTCCTCATGGTGGCCCTAAGCAATAAGGTAGGGATATTTGGAGAAGATAGGAGTTTGAATGCAGAGGAAAAATTAGAACGAAGATGAGAAGATCGAGGATAAATGAAGAACTAGTCGAAGAAAGGAGTGTCATTAATTCTCGAATCCTCCGGGATCCCAAAATTTGTTTTGTATTTGTCCATTATTTTCTTTGTGTTGTTGTCCTATTGCTGCAGTTGTCTTCAAACTTCCAAGCTTCCAAATCTTATGTTGTAGTCTCCCAATAATTTTGCTGATGTACAATCAACTGTATCATGTTGATGAGTGTCTCCTTCTTCCTACAATAACTCTTTTTATGTCTCTTCTTCATCAACATCCTTATTTATTCAATTTCAATTTCCAACTTATGCCTTCGCTAGAACACACTACTAACATTGCTTACTTGCATCGGTATTTTGGAATTTAAAATTTTTATGGTTACCATTCCCATTTGATTATCTCCATAATCACACATTTTTTCAAAGATGTGTAAGACACTTGAATGACTTCTCCATGACTACTTTATGAAAGATTGACTTTCATTTTCTAAACAATCACTACAACACATACTTTTCTCATTAAATTCTTCTAGATCTTCCTGTTTTCCTTTTGTAGTCTATTGATTATCCTGCAAAACAATTTCCTAGTTTGTATCTTGTTATTGAAAATAAAATAAAATTTCATTTTCGTGAGGCAACCTTGCCTCATCTTCTCTCATCTCAGCTTCTTCTGATTTCCATTGTTGTCCTTTGTCTTCATATCTAGGAAATAAATAGATTCTATCTCTTGTATTACAGCTTCATGTTCATCATCTTTCTTTGTACCTGCAAGAATATAATTAGTTTGAAAACTAAAATTCACCCTTGTTTCCTTAGAAGTAATAGGCACCTCTTCCTTGCTAGACATTATTGAACATTTCTCCTCTCTCATTGTAATCTTAGGTTCTCTTAATAACATTTCCAACAATTTTATTTCCTCCTCAAATTTCATGAGAATTTCATTTGAATGCTTCTCTCTATTCTTGCTTCAATTATCTCCATGAACCAAATTTTCCGTGTTTCCTTCACTAACATTTTCTTGCAGTTGTACACCATCAACTGTATTTACCCACCGTGTATTATTTCCATTCTAACTGTCCTTATGAAACAATGATGTTTTATATTCCTCCATAATAGAAATATGTGTATGTTCTTCTCTTGTGCTTTTTTCTTGTTGGTCTAACCCACATGGTTTTGAACTTTAAATCTCATGCTTTACATATTACTTCATAACAAGGTAATTGGAATTTGAGCTACATCACACGGGCTTCTTCTCTTGTGCTTTCAAAAAATCGTACTTTCGCCTTATTTGTCATGTATGGTAGGTTGAGTGAGTTTACAGCTTTATCAATGCCTGTAACCATACAAAAATCATTAGTTTTAAAATCATAAGAATTTATTGTCTCATTCAATGACTAGTCATCAATTCCTCATACTATTATGATTTTCCCACATAGTTGTAAAGATCATCTACATATCTCTTCTCATCATCCTCATCACATTCATCTTGATTTCCTTGAGCACTTCGCTCCTATGTTGACTGCTTAACCTATGTTTCATCTTCACTTGTAACTTGTGCCACTTCACCTTTTTCTGTAGCACCCATTTTAATCTTTGGTCTTCAACATCTTGTTGTAGCATATCAATAAGCACATTCATTCACGCCTTCATCTCAGCGAGTTCCTTATCAAACTCTTCATCACTCATCTTCTTGTTGATGTCTTTAACCTTGACATCTTCTTTCCTTCTGTTGTGGTGTTCCCTTGAACCTTCTTTATGACCTTTTATAGTCATCTTCCTTTTCTCTTTTCTTTTATGAACTTGTCCTTGTCCACTAAGCCTCCACAATAGCATGTTTGTTTCACCCTGCTACAAGTACCTCACCAGTTTCCTCCTCTGAACTTGGACTTTGGGTAACCTTAAGGTCTTTTCTCTAGAATGTTCTCTCTGAGCTTCCTCTTCTCTAGGCTTCTGCACTTCTCTTGAGAACTTTCCTTTTTCTCCCTCTTTCCAACCTCAACTAGAATTATCACAACTCTATGTTGTAAGGTTCTTCTACCATAATATCCTTCTGTCAATTGCTTCTACTTGCAAATTAACATTTGACAAATTCAATTTAAAAAAAACACAGAGATCTTACGTTATTAGACAATATATGATCTACACTTCTTTAAATTCTACCAAATTCATTCCTGGGATTGTTTCTTGTCTCTATATAAATTTCATGTTGCAGAATTCGTCGTCTTTCACAAGTTTCTACTTCCAAAGTAGAAAAATCCCTTTCCTCGTAACTTTTAAAGAACATAAGTGTTCTTCTTCCTCTTCAAAAATGAGCAACTTGCAAATATCATCTCTTGATCAAATTAATTACAACATCAAAGCTTTACTTGTCATATCTCACCAATTCATATCATATGCAAGTTCTGTAAGCTCTATATTTCTTCGATCTTCCCACCAAGAGCTTTCTAGCTCTAATACCACTTAGTGCAAGAAAACTCACTTTTCATGCCAATTTTGACTCTCTATTTCTGGGATTTCAATGCAATACAGACAACAAGGTGCCCATACACCTTTAAACACTTTTTGATCTTGTTCTTTGTTCATGCAATAAAAAGACACATAAAATATCTATGCACCCTCACTTGTGATATTTAAATCTCATATCATTTAATAACTCTGTACATACATATTAAAACTCCGGCTTCTCTCTTGGCCTGATTCTACATTCATTTGGTCATTCGCTTTTCCCTTCAGCTTACAATGATTAAATACAAAATTACAAGAAAAGTATATTTTTTCTACATCCATAAATCACTCGATTTATTCCATAAAGTTCTCATGATTTATTTCCTACAAATATCATGCTTTTCAAGGTAAATTAGTTTTTTCCTTATGGAAAAAATCTTACCTATCTGTAGATTTTCTAAACCTATGACTCATACATCCTATAATAATATAAGAAACAAATATTATTTACAAATAAGGAATCCAAATTCATTTTAAATGTTTAATCCCCTTTTTGAGCTTTTCTTCAAAAAGCTAGATGGCTTTGGGAAGCTTTAATGTTCTTGCATCACCTTGTTAAATATTGTTGTAATGAATTTGTGCCTATTAATATTGTTGTATCGAATTCAAGCCTTGTGAAATCTTAAGTGAGTATACCTGTGGGATGACCTTAAGTAAATATACATGAGTTAGCCTTAAGTGAGTATACCTATGAGCTAGCTGATGAGCCTCAGTATTGCAGCAAGTATGTTGCAACTCATAGGGCTACCAACTTTACTTTATCCACTTGGGGTTTCATAAAAACTTGGAGGTGACCGTGCTATATACACAGCAGATGCATCATTCTACTCATGTCACTTATCAACTGGGGCGCTTAACCATTAGGGTTCCAGACCAGTCCTCTATTGACTAAAAGGAGTCTGACTACTGGCAGTGAATGTAAAGCTAGTTCTAATTCAAGAAATTAAATGCTTGTCTGTTCAGGAAATAAAATCAGGCAAATGGTAAACTCTATGTAATGCCATAAATCATCTAGCTATGGAATGACACAAATCGCTTTGCAGAAAGGAAACTATGCTAAGCTTGCAATTGATCATCTAACTATTAGGACTGCTTAGAAATGGAAAGTTACTTTATTGTCTCAAAATTCACACATGCATGCATTAAGTATCTCATTTACATCTGCAAATAAGAAGAGTCTTTAAGTGCTAACTTCAGAAATCTAAATGCCAATGTTATTTGTTCTTGCAGGAAGGAAAGGAATGGGAAGACTGGTTTAGGGGGCACTCATGGGCATGGAATCCAAGCTGAGGGGTTAAACTACTCCTATACTAGGTTATCCTATCATTTATGGTCAAAACAGGGTCAAAACACACTGCTACAGAAGATCTTGTAGCCACTATAAGAAACTGCTACAGGATGTCCTAATCTACTACAAGATGTCCTGAACTACTAAAAGAATTTATCTGAAGGGTTTTGGAGGGCAAGAATAGTGAGATGAAGTGTTGGAGGGGTGTATGACAACTATATAAGGTGCAGGGAAGGTGCACATTACCCAAGGCTAAGCCCAACACTCCAAGGAGGTTGGATTTGCCTAAGGTGGCTGCTCATGATGGTTGGAAAACATAGGTTTAGACTATGGGATGGTTTTCCTTGAAAGAAGGTGGAGAAGACTTAGTTGAAATTGGTTGGATGAGTCCCTTCCTGTAGATCAACAATCCCTGCAACAAAACCTATTTCTCTTTTCATGTATGCATCAATACATGTCCACATGGAAAATATGAATTGAATTTGAGGAAGCTAATCTATCTACTGTTTAGGACTAGATCTATGATATGGACTGATTTTTAAGCTACAACAAACTTAAGAAAACAAGATAACAACTGTAGGTGCTTCCAAGAAATCATAAACAATGATATAACTAATAATGAAACCTAATCTATAGAATGATCAAAAGTCAACTCTGTTTTTGGGGCTGTGAGAGTGGGGTCGTCTAGTCATGATCCCATGAGGGAGATGATGTAGGGGCCACTGTCACCAACTTTTCTGGTATAATTTCTCCACTAAAATGCAACACTAATCTACCTCTTCAAACTAATGGAAACAAGCTTGAACAACAATTTGAGTACTTGTTAAGCTAATAAAAAAATAAAAGCAACTCAACACCTAACTATCATTCTAAGCTAAGAATATAGCTACAAAAAGAGGAACTTTTGCTACTAGGGTTGGGCCCTAACCCAAGAGTTTCAACCCTCGGAGTCAACTCGGTGTTGGATCAATGTAGAATTTCTCATTATCATTAAAATGTCAAGTATAACATAACAATAACAGTCACAATGTTTCATCTCAAATGACCTCTTGGCTACAACAAAAAAACGAATCCTAATGAATCCCTTGGCTCTCTTATTTATACAAACTGGAGCTACCAACAAATCCCTATAAACTAGGGAGGCTTGGCTCCCTAACTCGAGAATAACTCTCCCTTGGTTGTCATTGGTTTGGTTGCCAATGGACTCGGCTTGCTTGGTTGCTAGTGACACCGAGCTTATGAGATATGGTGGAGGAATCTTCGAATGATTTGAGGAGTCAAGGAGGGAGACCAACTCCTAAAATCTCTCTTGCTTTCCTACTTCAAGTTCTTGCACTTAAGTCAACCCAAAACTACTCCAATTCTTGCATTTAACACACATTAGGCCTCATGACATAGTATCTCACCTTTACTCTTCTCACTATGCAAAATATAACAAAATATGTAAATAAATGTGAGAAAAGTCAATTTAATAAGCTGGAGAGAGGCAATGTGACCCATATAGTTTACCTATTGATGAGCCTCATTACTAGCAATACCAACAACCTCACTTTAGCCCTCAGGCAAAGAGGGATGCAAGCAAGAAATAATATTGTGACAGTATGATTAGTAAGAATTTGAACCTTAAGATTGAGAGTTAACTACTTGGATGCAAATAATTAGAAATCTTCATTTATAAAATACAACTTAATAAATTTAATTACAACTTTTTATTAAGTTGTAACTGCTAATTTATCTATTTATTTATTAAATCTTACACATGCAAAAAAATTTCTAAATACATTTTTTTTTTTCTATATAAACATGACTATAACCATAAAAATATTAAAAAATATTAAAATTAATTAATTAAATCTAATTGAAATAAAATATATTAATTTCATTCCATTTTGAAATAACATTTATATTAAAAAATTTAAATACACTCTTTTTTCCATAAAAACATGACTATAACTATAAAAAAATATTAAAATTAAATGATTAAATCTTTCAAACAAAATATTGAATTCACTGACTTATTGAGTTCATTAACTCTCGCATTTGACACCAAACATTAAAAATAAAAAGCTCATTTCACCTCCTTATACATTTGACATATATATCAACAATAAAATTAGTCACACAAAAATTTATATCAAATATAGTTTTAACTATATAAACTCCCACTTTATTAAACAAATTATATGAGGATTACATGGACGGCAAAATCCAAGGCTTTCAATCCATGCCTATACTCTACATGATATTAGACCCGTCAGCAATTCAGAATGAAATTATTTTAAAGGATTAAATTGACTGCTTCGATTTTTTTTATTTTTATTTATTTTTGGTTATTTTTATTTTTTTGGTTAATTTTTGTTTTGGAATTTTTGCAAGTATTTTTTATTATATTTTTGTAATAAAATGAAATGATATTTTAAAGTTTACGAGACTAAAAATAGTCTATAAAATTATTAGTTTTTTGTTTTTGGTTTTTTGTAATTCAATCATTTTTGGATTCAAATTGATGATGATCTGGCTCAACTTTCCAACAATTCCCTCGCTAAAAAGACAATGTCAAAAAACTGATGTTAACATGTTCTCATAACTTTCTCTGATGTCTTTGAATGCGTCACATTCCAAAATGAAATGTTTTTTTGATTCCACTGCCCGAGACATGCAAAATGTACATGCTCATTCTTCCCAAGCTTCTTTAGGCCTTTTCCACAGTATTATTTCACACTGAAGTTGATGTGAGTTGGTCCTTAATTGAGCAATAAGAACCTTTGTCCTCCACAAAATGCTAGCTCCAATAAACTATTTTTTTGTTGTAGATCACATTTAGAATTAAATTCCTCAATGCAATACTTGTTCTTTTGACCTAACTCTTTTACCATACCTCACACATACACAATTATATTATTTGTTTTTTAAAATCATTTCTATATGTGTTATCTTTATATTATGTAAAACAACCTTCAAAATTGTGTTTTTGGTCAGCTACTCTTGACAAAATTTTTGTAAGTAGTTAAAAAAATTATACCCAGCCAGGATTGTATTTTTTTTATTCTTCGAAATAATAAAAAAAAAAAAAAAAAATTAATCCTTTGCACCCTCACCAAAACAACGAATTTGACCAGTAGAATATATTAATTATATTTCTTCCCCGTGCGATGCGCATTTTGAAAGATGAACCCAACTTCCTCCCACCCACTAAACCTTAATCTAATATTAAATAAATGGAATATATTAATTCTCTCTTCACCTTTCTAGTGCGATGAGCATTTTGAAACTTCTCACAACGCCCATTCAATGAACCCACCTTCCACCCACTGAACCAACCAAAATTAGTCTAATATTTGACTAAAAGAATATATTAATTATCATTCTTCCCTGATAAATATGCCCTATTCACAAGCGTCGTCTTTTTTGACTTATTATTCTGGAGAGTGATTGGTTAAGAAGGCAAGTCATGTCTATCAACAACTTGCAATTTCTTTATTGAAGCATTAAATTACAGGATTGGAAATTGATTCAATAAAAAAGGAAGGCTGTGGAAATAATAATGTGGGGATGACACCTGGCGTAGAACAGAGAAATGAATCGAGAAACGTAGTGTAATGAACTCATAAATATTATGAGGATTTTTTATTTATTATCAAAGAAGTAACGTTTAAGAGGATACTATTTTGTGAAATCGGAGTTTTTGATTTATTGATTTGACTATGTGTTAATATGTAATTTTGTAAAAAAATTAAAATTTTATAAGTTTATATTTATTTTTATGGTAATTTATTAATAATTATCATAATTATATTTAAGCATGTTTTTTTATTGGAATTGGATACTTTAATCATTTTGTTAATTAATTTTTTTGATTTGATGGTGCAAATTGAAAAACACCAGTATATTTTCATAGTAGCCACTTCATTAATGACTGAAATTGAAAGTGATAACCTTCTTGTATATCTAAATTGGTGTTTAAACCCTACTTAAATTAATATTTTACCAAAGGATCATTAAAAAATTGTTCTGCCTCGTATTTCTCTATAGGTAGGAGGATGAGGTTTTATAATTTTAAAAAATTAGTGTGGAATGTACATGTGAAAAGATACCTGTGTGTGTCGATTTAAATTCTGAAATGTATGCATGATTAAACATGGAAGAATAAACCACAACAATGTGGAGGTATAATGAAATGGTTTCCGACCCTACGTTCTAGGATTAGGTTTTATAATTTTAAAAAATAAGTGTGGAATGTGCATGTGAAAAGATACGTTTAAATTCTGAAACATATACATGATTAAACATGGAAGAATAAACCGCAACAATGTGGAGGTATAATGAAAAGGTTTCAACCCTACGTTCTGGTAAATGTGGCCTGGTTATGTAATGAATCTTGTTCAATTCCTCATGTAACAACTCATCTTCAATTTCTCCTTCAAGCCATGCTCTTTTTCACCGTAGTGAATCCTGTTCAATTTCTCATGTAATGGCTCCTCTTCAATTTCTTCTTCAAGTCATGCCCTTCTTCACCATACAAAAAGATGGTTTTTGGGATGGGTGACCTCCCAGGAAGTTCTCGTTACTGGGTGAAAGCCCCGGAAGTGATGATTGACGCTATGTGATTCATTTCACTAGTTTGAATCCCACCTCTTCACCCCTGTGAGCATCACCCGATGCAAGGGTGCTAAGCGGACTATTCAAAAATCATGAGAAATTAGTCAGTTACGACTACTTCTCATGGAAATGGTCGTACATGAATGACTTACTTAACGTAGTTGGATCCCAAAAAATGATATCTAGATGGTTTCTATTCCTCATATTTCTTCGAATCAATTTCTCTTTATGTGTCATGCTTATTTCATTGACTCAGAAATATTTGTTTATCATATAATGGATCCCCCAAAACTCTCTATAGATTTAGTGAATAAATATTAATGGTGATGAGATCTTACTAGCTCCCCTTCTCATGGCAACATATCCACAGAGTCTATTAGTTCATTCTCTTTCCAAGTAGGTGGCTTTTTCAGAGGCTTGTAGAATTATGATTGAAAGGTGTGCAAGTAATAACCTTCATGGTAGCGATATTATTAGTTCTAAACTGGTAATGTTCAAACTTGTTTTAGCTTTTGCAGAAGTAAATGTGGTGGTCATGGTCAATTTGACTTTATTTTCTTGAGGTTTATTTGAGAATGTTTTTTACAAATGAATTGAATATAATTTTTTGAGGAATTCATATTTTTTTCAATAGATTACACACTATTTACCAGATTTAGGTTAACCTTAGGGCTAGATTTCTCAAAATGTAACTAGAGTGTCACAAAAATTCTACAGTTATTTACTAATAAATTGCAATGTGTTGAATGGTTGGTTGAGCCAGGTTAAAAGTTTAGAAGATTTCTACAAGATCATCTCTTCAATTTGGATCTAAGCATACAACTCTTCAATTTGCATCAAATCACTGGATAAATTAGGGAACACCAATGATGAAGATATGTAGAACAACAACCATAGAACAAAGCTTCCTGTCTTCTTCTTTTTTATCTGTAATGGGTATATTTTTATTTATTTGGAGAAAAATATTGGACTTACGCCATGGAAGCCATCATTACATTGCATCTATTTCTGTTTCTTGTGCTATTACAAGTTGCAGCTTCCTCATGGGTTACAGAGTTGGAATGAGCTATCGCCATTTATGAGAAGTTGTCCTTTCCCAAGTGTGCAACCTTTGTTCGCCATAAGATCTGCTTCACTGTTCAAGTTTCTGAGGATATGGAGGAATTTGTAGGAGTCGAAGTCGAGCAAGACTCTCTTTAATCTGCTCAGAGTTTTGTTGAGGCTTGCATTGGTGAACAATTTTTCCGTATTTAATTTTTTTATTAAGATCTCTGAGTCTCCAAAAGCTTGGAATTCTTTGTCACCTCTGTCTCTGGCTATTTGACAAGCTTTGAGGAGGCCTAGGATCTCTGCTTTGTTGTTGGTTTTCTGCCCGATGCCCCAGCAAAAGTTGTCCCTTCTTGATCCATCCGGGGCATAGATGACCCCTCCAGCTCCTGCTGCCCCAGGGTTGCCTTTGGAGGCTCCATCGAAGAATATCGTAGTTATTTTTTGTTTTCGCCACCATTCATGAATGGTAGCTTCGGAGTCTCTTTTGCGCCATTCCGGATTCACTGAATGAGGGGCTGATAGCTGCTTCCGAGGGTGGGGGGAAAGGGGACCTAGCCACCTCTCTTCTTCAGGGAGAAGAAAAGGATCTTATGAAAAATATTGTTGTTGGGCTGCTTCCAGGAGGAAGGGTTTGACCTTTACTGCTACCGAGAAGGGGGCTTGCACCTTTTCTTTGAATATCAGATCATTCCGGGCCAACCAAATCTGCCAACACACAAATTTGGGGATAGCGTTCCAGACTTTTCTCCAAAAGGATTTGCTGGGGATTTTATTGGGATAGCATTGATTCCATGAGTCAAATAGATCAACAACAGAGTTAAATGGGGGGACTATGATTTGTAGCTCATGGAGAATGAATCCCCACACTTCTTTAGCAAACTTGCATTCCATGAAGAGGTGCTTGGCTGTTTCTAAGCTGCTTCTGCACAGCTCGCATCTATGCGGCCCAGCTATGATTTTTTTCATCAGGTTGTCTCCAGTTAACAGCTTGTTATGGACTAGCGTCCAAAAGAAGAAATTTACTTTAGGAAGAGCAAGTAGTTCCCATACTTTCTTCCAGAAATCCGGTGTTTTACTGCTATTCCTAATGGGCTGGAGGGCATTATAAGCTGCTACTGTTGTGTAGCTTCCGGATTGCCCCCATCCCCAACTGTCCTTCATTTTTCTGTTCACTGGGGCCGCTTCTTCCAGCAATTCTTCGAGAGTGAGCTTCTGCTGGTTTAAACGTTCAGGGACTCCAAAAAAATCCCATCCTTGCCAATCATCGTGGCAATCCCATTTGGATAAATCGTGGACGTTGTTAATCCCTGCATGTTCCAACCAATTTTTGAAGTCTGCGATTTCTTCAACTTCCGAGAGAGGGTCTCGGTCCATTATTCGATCATACCATAGGTTTGTTTGTTTGCCGTTACCTGGAATCTTGTACGCCTTGTCTTTGAAGAAATTCAGGCTTTTGCTACATAGTTTCCAAACCTGTGTGCTGTTGACTGTTTGACTTGCCTGCAGATTTCTAAGCGGCACCTTGTGGGTGTACTTCGATTTTAGCATTTCATAGACAGGTTGCTTGGGATCCTTGAATAGGTTCCACAGGATTTTGCCTCCCATCGCTAGATTGACAAGAGCAGGGTCGCAGATTTGCAGACCTCCCTCAGGGATTGGACGTTTGACTAGGTCCCATTTCACTAAATGAATTTTATGTTGATTTCCCTTCCGCCCCTGCCAGAGGAAGTCTCGAAGAATTTTGGAGATTTGATCCGTCACACTTTTTGGGGCAAATAGGAAGGCTGCTTGGTAAATTGGGAATGCAGATAACACAGACTTGATCAGGATAACCTTGCCTCCTTTTGTGAGCCAGTATCCTCCCCAGGCTGTAATTTTTGATTTAATTTTGATGATAATTTCGGACCACAGTGACCTCTTATTGAAACCATTTGTGATGGGAAGGCCGAGATATTTTATCTTCTCCCAATGGGCATGACTGTTGAAGCCAAGAAGATTAGAGATACTTGTGAGCTCATGCTGCTCAATGTTCCAGCCATAGACTTCACTTTTTCTTTCATTGATTGAAGCTCCCGAAACCCTGCAGTAGCATTTAAGGACAACATCAAAGGCTTTGGCAATTCTAACAGAGGCACCTCCAAGGAGGAGAGAGTCATCTGCAAATAAAGCATGGTTCTGAGCTGGAGAGCAATTGGAAGGTTTGAGGCCAGGAAGGGAGCCTGCAACTTTTTCAGCTGATAGCTTTCTACTGAGGGAATCTGCCATCAGGATATACAGGAAGGGAGAGAGCGGGCATCCTTGCTTGAGGCCTCTCTGGGCTTGGAAAAAAGGAGTAGGGCGACTGTTGACAAGAGGGGCAATCCAGGGGTTGTCAATACAGGCAATGATAATATTGACAAAATGGGAGGAGAAGCCAAAGGAATGGAGGACTTTGTAAAGGAAGGAGCGATTGACTCGGTCGAAAGCATTAGCCATGTCAAGTTTTATCAGCATCCCTTTTTCTTTTCGCTGATTTCTTGAGTGAATTTTCTCCTGAACTTGGATGACATTATCCAGGATGTGCCTACCTTCTACGAAGCCACCTTGATTGCTAGAGATCAGCCTGTTTAGCAGGGGCTTAATCCTGTTTGCTAGAAGCTTTTCCAAAATTTTGTAAGAGGCGTTACAAAGCGAAATAGGCCTAAATCTAGCGAAGGTTTCGGGATTGGTTTCTTTAGGAATAAGGGCGAGGTAGGTGGAATTAGTACCTCCTCCTACCTTGGCTTTTTTCATGAATCCTTTTATCATCTTTAAGAGATCCGCTTTGATGATGTCCCAGCACGTCTTATAGAAGTGTATGGTGAATCCATCGGGCCCAGGAGCCTTATCCGAATCCATAGACCAGATAACTTTAATGATTTCTTCTTTAGTGATAGGGTTAATGAGTGCAGAATTGTCTTCAGGGCTGACCAGGAGAGGAATGTTGGAGAGGAGATCAACAGTTTCCTCCTCATTGCCTTTATTTCCTGCGATGTAGAGATGTCTGAAATGACTTTCAGCTGCCTCTTTTATCTGGCTGAACCCTTTACAGATCTGCCCCTCTGCTGTTGTTATTTCAGAGATATGATTTCTGGAGAGTCTTGCTCGATATTGGCGATGGAAGAAGGAGGTGTTCCGGTCACCAGCCTTCAGCCACAAACTTCGAGATTTGATTCTCCAGTACTCTTCCTCCATTCGGAAAGATCGAAATGATGAACATTGAATTTTTACTTCTTTGTCAAGCAGCGCTGGTGTGATATCTTTGCTTTCCATTTCGACTTGCAGTGCCTCTAATGACTGCACTATTTCTTTTCTTTGGCTGGTTGGATTTGGGGCAGGTTTCCTTATCCAATCCTTCAGGGCTTGCTTTGTGGCTTTGAGCTTTTGTTCCCACACATAACTAGAGGACCCTGAGAAGGATTTGGCCCATGTTGTTTTCACTATATCGATGAAACCATCCCTTTCGATCCAGAGAGGGCTGAATCGAAAGGGGATTGGACCCAGATCTTCTTCATCTTCCAGAATGAGCTGAACTGGTTTGTGATCTGAGGTCAATTTGGGAAGAATTTTGGTGGTGATTATCTTCTTGTTCATCATCAGAGCGCCTTGGACCAGAAATCGGTCCAGACGGGCAAAAATATGATCCTCTCCCACTCTGTTGTTGGACCATGTGAAGAGCCCTTTGGCCGGTATGAAATCTAGAAGATCCCACTGCTGAATGAGGTCTTCCACCAGGGGGAGCATGGGGTCTCTGCTGCTGATTCCTCCCCTTTTTTCTTTGGATTTTAAAACAATATTTAAATCCCCAGCAAGAATGATGTTTCTTGGGGAATGCTGCTCTAGGAATTCGAAGAGGGAGTTCCAACAGTCTCTCTTTTCTGAGTGCAGAACAGGTACATAAAGATTGAAGAGGGAGATGGTCAACTTACTTGTACAATGCGTTAGTTCCGTGTAGATCCAGTGCTGGGTCTCGTGGGATTTGTTCAGCTGGAAGAGATCTTCTGTCCAAAGAGTTGCGAGCCCTCCGGATGAGCCTCTTGAGCTAACTGCTCTTCCTACGCTTTTCTTCCATTTCGTCTTGCTGATGTCTAGAAGGGCTTTCCCCTCTATCTTAGTCTCTTGGAGCATGAGAATATCTGAGGGTTCTATTTTGAGAAGATCCTTGACCGCTTCTGCTTTCGAGGGGTTACCCAGACCTCTACAGTTCCAAGAGACGAGACGCATTATTTACCAGGGGTGGGGTGGGAGCCTCCCTTAGGGGGCCTGGTCCTGGTGTTTCTCCCAATAGACATCTCTATTGTGGGCTGGCTTCCTTGGGTTTTGAGCCTTTCAGCCTCCTCTTCCCTTACTTCTCTGCGGGATTTCCTGCCGACTTTTTTTGTGGGCTTCTCGTAGTTTTCATCCTCCGAGGAGCCGGAACTATCATCTGGTTTTTTCCTTGTGACATCTGCGTATGAGGGATTGGAAGGGCTTCCTTGGGAGGTTTCCAGATGAACCGTTTCCCCATATTCTTTGTTAGTGATAGGAGGTCCAGTCTGATCCAAATTTTCCGAGACTATTGTAGCTGGCTTTCTCTGACTACTTTCTTTGCCATTTGAGTTCTTTTCTTGGGTGGGGTTGGAGCTGGTTGGTGCCTCTTTCGGAGTGCCTTTCCCGTTGCATTTTTTGTGTTTGGTGGTTTTTTGTACTAGGGTCCATTGCTCGCCATTTTGTTTGTCTGGTTGTTCTTACGCCTTTTTCTTGCAATGTTTGGCGAAGTGCCCGTAGCCATGGCAGTGTCTACATTTGAAAGGGAGTTGTTCATAGTCCAGCTCTTGGACATGCGTCCATCCTGCGACTATAAGTTTGATGGCTTCTGGCAAACCCTCCTCCAGATCTACTTCAACACAGATGTGAGCACATGAGTATTGATCTTTTCTTGCAGCTTGATCTATGTATTTTCCTAAGCCGTTGTCGATGATTTGAAGAGATTTTTGATTCCAGTAGTGGAGGGGAAGATGGGGAAGCCGCACCGACACCGGTACAGCAGATGGGAAATCCTGAGTTGGGTCGAAGTCTAGCGACCATTTGTTAAGATATAAACCTTGCGGGCCAACAAAATAAGGTTCGTTCCTGAAGATTAAGCTTCTATCCTATGCATTTTCAAAGCCGAAAGCAAAAAAACCTTTGCCAACAAAGTAGCTTTTTATTCCTTCTTTAATTAACAACGTCCAATTCCTTTGAGTCCACTCCTCCACCGACTTGGGAGAGGGCCAGAGGCCTGTGAACTGGCCTATGAGATCTCTCTCAGCAAGATTCAAATCTGCTTTGCAGGTTTCTTCTTCGGGAAGGGCTACCGAGGGAATGGTTTCCATCTTCTTGACGAACTTCTGTTGACTAGCTAAAGGCGGGCGCTTGCTACACGAGGCAATCATAGCTTTGAAAGCAATAACCTCCGGGGGTAGGGGCAGGGAGGGTCCAGGGGAGGATCCAAACCCCCAGAGGACGTCATGGCTGGGCGCAGCAGAGCTAGAGCTTGGGCACGGCAGCCCCAAGGGCGACAGGGGCGCAAGAACCCTAGCACGAACGCTCAGCAGGAGAGATCGAAGTATAACAAAGCTTCCTCTCTTCATTTACATGTTCATTTGATAATAAAAAAGTCTTGAATTTTTTTGGTGGAGTTTTGGGTTTTTTTAATAGATGAGCATTCAACTCTGAGACTTTGAGTATATCAAAACCTCGATGAATGCTCCATTATTTGAGACATATATAAAAATGTTCAAAGTTTCCTACATTAAAGTTGATTTTTGACCAATTAAATTCATACAAGTTTTCCCAACACCAAATGACCATGTTTTTTACTTATTTGATATCTGGGTTCTAAAGACTTACGAGAGTGATGTAAAGTGTGTACAAATTCTCTAAAAAATGAATAGTTGATACATGTAATCTTCGTCTCTGGATTATTTAGACATACGCTAGGTGGTTGGGTGATTTAATTTTTTGTCTTTACTCAATGGTAGATGGTCACATTTATTATTCTAAACTTGGATGTTATTTCTCAAGAGAATAAAAATGATGATTTAATATTTAAAAAAATAAAAATCTATGTACAGACGAACAAACCATTGATATTGATTTTGCTATTTATAAAATATGATAGATTTTGTTTCAAATGTAAACTATACTTTTATAATGTTTTAATTACAAGATTGATGTAGCAAATGCTCATAAAATGATTTGATATTATTATTTTAGTAGTTTAATTGGTTTATATTTTTACTTTTAATTTTTGGATGATATAAAAAAAATAAAAAATTCTTATTTAAAATTGTTATGCTCTTAACCTACAAAAAGATACCCAAATACAGAATATGCGAAGAAAGATACCTAGAACAGAGAATAGTGAGAGACAACAACAAATATTTTATTATTCAGAAGCAATGTTCACTGGCCTCTTCGAGGGGGCAACCTCCAATAGAGTAGAGCTCGATACAAAAATAAGACACAATGCTCCTCGCAGGGAGTCTCTATCCTTTATATATGACTCATACATGCAATACCAAGGATCAATACCATGGATTTTATTAATACCATCTATCTAATACTACGACCCATTTGCAACTAACTGTGGTCCCGCCATTAATTGCGGGTTAACCACTTACAATTATTAATATGGGCTTTATTGACTCTTGACTATGACTCGATCCCATGACATAAATAAGGGGGTTAGGGTGGGACCCTAACATGCCCTCCCCCTTAAGACTAGCCTTGTCCTCAAGGCTGAAGCTGCGGAAACTGCTGAAGAATAGCGGCTGGTTCCCAAGTTGCATCTTCCGGAGAGGTGTCTTTCCACTTGACGAGGACTTCCCTAATCATGCGGCCCCGCAGGTGCCTGTCTCGTGTGTCTAGGACCTGTTCAGGTTGGAGCCAGATTGACCCTTCTTCGTCCAATTTAGGTAGACTGGTTTGAATTCTGCAATTGTTCCCAATCACTTTCTTGAGGCATGAGACATGGAAAATTGGATGGATTTTTGCAGTAGGTGGCAAAGCCAACTTGTAAGCCACTTCTCCAATGCGCTGAAGTACTTGATATGGTCCGTAGAATTTTGGAGATAGTTTCTGACAACCCTTGTCTTTGAGTGATGTTTGCTTATATGGTTGCAGCCTCAAAAAGACCTGATCCCCTTCTTGAAATTGGCACTCTGAGCGATGCTGGTCTACCTGTTGCTTCATGCGGTTTTGAGATTGATGAAGACTCTCTCTAAGATGGGCGAGCATGGTTGCGCGGTGTTGTAGGAGTTGATCCACTACTTGTACTTTTGAGCACCCCTTGATATAAGAAGTAGGGGAAGGAGGGAGTTGACCATATACTGCTTCATAGGGGGTCATTTTGGTGGTGGCATGATAGTTGGTGTTATACCACCATTCAGCCAGAGGTAACCATTGTACCCAAAGATGTTGCTTTTCTGAAGTGAAACACCTAAGGTAGGTTTCCAGACATTTGTTGACGGCTTCAGTTTGACCATCCGTTTGTGGATGATAGGAAGTACTGAGTTTTAGTTGAGTGCCTTGTATCCTGAAAAGTTCCTGCCAAAAATTACTGGTGAAGATCGGGTCGTGATCGGACACAATAGAAGTGGGCATGCCATGCAATTTGAAGATCCGATCCATGAAAGATTGAGCGACCAAAGTTGGTGTAAACGGGTGGGGTAGGACGCATAAATGAGCATACTTCGAAAGTCTGTCCACAACCACCATGATGACTGACTTGTTTCTTGACTTTGGAAGACCTGTATGAAATACATAGAAACCTCTGTCCAAATTGATGCCAAGATGGGCAATGGTTGTAATGTGCCTGGTGTGTTGACAGTCTCCCCTTTGTGGCGTTGACAGACATCGCATTCTGCCACGAAAGTAAGGATGTCCTTTTTCATGCCTGTCCAAAAAAATGATCTTTTGGTGCGAGCATACGTCTTCTGAAAGCCTGAATGTCCTGCAATGGGGGATGAGTGCAATTCTACCAAAATGTGACTTTTGAGGGTGGATGTGGGTGATATTACGACTCTGTCCCTGTAGCAAAGAATCTCATCCTACCATGACTAGCCCTTGGTGGAATTTGGATCTACCTGCACTTGAGAAATGAGTTGGGAGAGCCCAGGATGTGAAAACCTTTCCCTGCGAGCCTCTTCAATCCATTCTGTAATGGGGAGGGAAATTGCTAGCAGAGTACTTTCCTCCTCAAATTGGATAGATAATGCATCTGCTACACTATTGTCTTTCCCTTTCCTGTAAATGATCTCATAATCATATCCCAGCATTTTGGCGAGCCATTTATTTTGTTGTGGGGAGGATAGGCATTGCTCCGAAAAGTATTTAAGACTGTGATGATCTGTGCGGATTTGGAAACGTCGCCCCAATAAGTAAGGTCGCCAGGTCTCTACTGCATGTAAGATGGCCATCATTTCCTTCTCGTAGGTAGATTGGCCCAGATTTTTCCCACTTAGTTGTTGGCTTGTGAAGGCCAAAGGTTGCCCTTCCTGCATTAAGACTGCCCAAATACCTGTACCCGAAGCATCACATTCAATGACAAAAGATTTGGTGAAGTCAGGTAATGCTAAGACTGGAGTGGAACACATGACATTTTTTAGAGTTGTAAATGCCAGTTGTGCTTCCTCATTCCAGAAGAATGAATTTTTCTTCAGGAGTTGAGTGAGGGGCTTCGCTATGCGACCATAGTTGCGGACAAATTTACGATAATAGCCTATGAGACCAAAAATCCTCTCAAGCTCTTCAAGGTATTAGGTTGAGGCCAATCCTGCATTGCCTGGATCTTTTTGGGGTCCACCTTGACACCTTCACGCCCCACAATGTGGCCCAAATACTCGACTTCTTCCATGCAAAACAAACACTTGGACATCTTGACAAATAATTTATGCTTGCAGAGCAGTTGCAAGAGTAGATCTACATGCTGAAGATGTGCAGCCGAAGTGCAACTATAGATGAGGATGTCATCAAAGAAGACAAGGACAAATTTCTTGAGATATGGTTTGAGAATGTGGTTCATAAGGCTCTAGAAAGTAGAGGGGGCATTAAAAAGACCGAATGGCATGACTAGGAACTCATAATGGCCTTCATGAGTTCTGAAAGCAGTCTTTGGAATGTCGACTTCCTTCATGCGAATTTGGTGGTAGTTTGAGCGAAGATCCAACTTAGTGAAGAATTGAGCCCCATTGAGTTCATCCAGCAAATCGTCAACCACTGGGATGGGAAATTTATCTTTGACTGTCAAATTATTGAGGGCCCTGAAGTTTGGACACATCTGCCACTCCCCATCTTTGTTGAGCACCATGACCACCGGTGATGAATAAGGGCTAATGCTGGGACGAACGACACTTGCTTCCAAAAGTTCCTTGATTATTTTTTCTATTTCATTCTTTTGGGTTAACAGATATCTATATGGGCGCACATTTTGGGGTTGGGCCCCTGGAACCAAGGTGATGCTATGATCATGTTCCCCTCTCGAGGGTGGAAGCTCATGAGGCTTGTCAAAGACCGACAGATGGTTATTTAAAATCTGTTGCATCTCAGGATGAATCGACAGAGACTTGGTTTCGACTGCCTGGATGGCATTAAATTGAGCTATAACTCCATGATGGCCCTTTTTTAGCAATTTTTCCATCCTATGCGAGCTGATGATAGAGGGAGCTCCCGCCTGGAGTCCACGGAGGGTATGTGTGGAGTTGTTCTGCTTAAAACTCATATATAACTCCTGGAAATCCATTGTGATTGGCCCAAGAGTGCGGAGCCATTCAGCGCCAAGGACAATGTCGCATCCTCCCATGTGTATGGAAAACATGTGGGTTTTCAACTGATAATCCCCCATTTGAAGTTTGACATTTTCACAGTGGCCTTCACATTTCATTGTGCCCCCATCCGCAATTTGGACTTGGAAGTTAGAAACTGCTCGTACAAAACAATGCACTGCTTCCGCGACTTTTTGATGGATGAAATTATGTGTACTTCCACTATCAATCAAGACTACTATTGGGCGATGTTTAATAAAACCTATGATTTTGAGAGTTGGAGGTGAAGAAATCCCTGCCAAAGAATGCAGCGAAATAACTGGTTCGTCAGAGACATTGTCCTTTTGGTTGTCCTCTTCTAGCGCCTCATGTTCCTCAAGTGGTGGATCTTCCTCTGTTGAGCTGTAGTCAGTGGCATCAATTTGAAAAAATTTGGGCTCCTTGCATTTATGACCTGGGGAGTATTTTTCATCACAGTAGTAACATAATCCTTGCTTTCTTCTTTTGGCCATTTTCGCAGGTGACACCTTTTGGACCTTAAGTGTTTGAGTCGTTGTGTGAGCCTGTGGGGGGCGACCTTTAGCGGAGAAATTTGGGCGACTGTACTGGGCTGCTAATGCACGTTCCACGTTACGAGCTACCTTGCAAGCCTCCGTCCATGTGGGAGAGTGGAGCAGTAGGACTTGGGCTTTGATGGCTTCTTTAAGACCGCTGATAAAACATTCCGTGTAGAACACATCTGAGAGACCCCAAGTGCGGAAGGCTAAGGTTGCAAAGGCTGTAATATATTCATCCACTGTGCTAGTCTGTCGGAGCTTAGTAAGACGACCCAAAAAAAAAGATTCCTGGTCAAAGTAGTCTGTAAGAGCTTTTTTGAATTTGGTCCAAGCCCGAAAAGGTCCATTGCAACATTGATGCCATTCCCACCATTGCCACCTTTCATTGTCCAAGTACATGCTCCCCACCATAAGCTGAGTCTCATCATCTAAGATGTTATTCAGATTGAAATACTACTCCATTTGTGCTATCCATGCTGCCGGGTGAGAACCGTCAAATTTATGCATATCCAACTTGGGAGGTCGCTGACGGGATTGTTGGTGGGTGCGCCAGACGTGAGGAGAGTGGCTAGACTCACCCTCACTATGTCCATTGCCATTATACTCCTCCTCGTGGGCTTCCTCCTTGCCCTTCGGGATTAGGAGAGATAGTCTGTCAAGTTGACTCTGGATGGATTGCAAGGTTTGTTCAAGTTTGTCAATCTTCTCATTGGCCATAGCTTGAGCTCTAGTTTCTACCATGCACCGATCAGATGTTCTTGAGATTTGGGACCGCCCAAAATTTTTTTTTAGTAAGAATTGAATGGTACCACCATGCTCAGCTCGTCGTCCTGATTCTGATGGGCTAGATCACCAATAAGCGCCCCGGGATATCTTTTTTTTTTTGAAAACACCTAACGGAGTTTTACTCCTTCCTTATGAATACTGCAGTCGCCAAATCCTCAAAATGTCAATGTGGCCAAAAGTCCTGTGAAAATTATACCCCGGTATAGGAACCCCACACAACTACTCAAATCTGGTGGATCTGAGAGATTTGAATGGCGGATCGGATAGCTCTGGGCGGCGGAATAGACTGCTGCTATGGATCTGATGGATCTAATAGATTGGAATGGTTGGTCTGCTAACTCGGAACTGCGGGACTAATGTCTGCTGTTGCTGCACCTCTTTGCGTGCTGATCTGGCAGAGATGATGCGTGATCCCCAGATAGAAAAGGGAACTATGGTCTTGAGGAGTGTCAGGTGCTACAGATCGCAATATACATAAGGGTATGATTGTAGTACTCGGCCCAATGTTTCAGGGCTCTAACTAAGGAGGATCAACCGTACCCTTAGCCGTACAACCTGACTACCTTATTGTACGGGTGAGTAATCTCTGCGAGTGCTGTTCTCGGTGTACTATAGCAGCAAGACAGTCGACGGTTTATCTATGGCAAGGTTGCAGAGGAGCTAAGGGGCTTCCGATTTACCTAGAAGGTACTTGGAAGACAGTCTGTACGCGATTCTGTCTAATGCGCTACTACTCGAAGGGGTAACCACAGGGGTTATAAGGGAGTCCAACAAGCATGACCACCTCTTGTATTTCCTGCGTGCATGCCTCCCCAAATCCGTAGGTTTATGCGCTCAACGACAAATCCATTGGTTTAAAGACGCCGGAACACGTCTCTAGCCCAAATTTTTTTTGCTAAGAAATGGAGATCCCACTGGCCCTGGAAAGTGCTCTGATACCACTTGTTATGCTCTTAACCTGCAAAAAGATACCCAAATACAGAATATGCGAAGAAAGATACCCAGAACAGAGAATAGTGAGAGACAACAGCAAATATTTTATTATTCAGAAGCAATGTTCACTGGCCTCTTCGAGGGGGCAACGTCCAATAGAGTAGAGCTCGATACAAAAATAAGACACCATGCTCCTCACAGGGAGTCTCTATCCTTTATATATGACTCATACATGCAATACCAAGGATCAATACCATGGGTTTTATTAATACCATTTATCTAATACTACGGCCCATTTGCAACTAACTGTGGTCCTGTCATTAATTGCGGGTTAACCACTTACAATTATTAATATGGGCTTTATTGACTCTTGACTATGACTCGATCCCATGACATAAATAAGGGGGTTAGGGTGGGACCCTAACAAACATCCCCCCTTAAGAACAACTTGGGATAGGATTGAAGGATGTACAAATTTGACACAATAGGAGAAGGAAGGAGGCATTAGAGCCTATCCCCCCTTAGTGACAACTTCCTGAACTCCAACCATAAATCAAAGTTTAGTAAAATTCACCTCTGTGAGAGCCTTTGTAAAGATGTCTGTAACTTGATCATTTGTTGAACAATATTTCACTTCAAGAACATGGTCATGAATGAGCTTTCTGATGAAGTGCGTGTGTAGTTCAATGTGTTTGCTATGTTGATGTTGGACTGTATCTTTGCATAGTTGAATGGAACTTTGATTATCACACCAAAGTGTAGTTGGATGTTGTTGTTGAAAGCCAAACTTTGACAGGATCTGACGAAGCCACAGGGATTCCCTACTAGCTTCTACGGCACCACAATACTCTGCTTCTGTTGAAGAAAGAGAAAAGGCACTTTGTTTCTTGCAAGCCCATGTAATAGGTCCTGAACCAAGAGTGAACACATAACCTGCAATAGACTTCTGATCATCAAGGTCACCAGCCCAATCAAAATTAGTGAAACCAACCAATAGAGGATATGCTTCTGCACTGTAATGAATCCCAAACTAAACTGTACCTCGAACATAACGAAGTATTCTTTTAGCTTCTTTCCAATGACTTTCATGTGGGTTTTGCATAAACCGAGCAATAAGGCCAACAACAAAGGAAAGTTTAGGATGAGTATGGGTCAGATACAAAAGTTTTCCTACAAGTTGACAGTATAAGGTAGCATCAACTTCAAGGGAAGTACAAGTGACTGAAAATTTGGCTCCAAACTCAAAGGGAGAAGGGGATGGATTACAATCTTCCATGTGAAAATGGTGTAGAAGATCACAGGCATACTTGGACTGGGAAATGGAAATACCTTCCTTGGATTGCAAGACTTGAAGACTAAGAAAATAATGCAAGTGTCCTAAGTCTGTCTTCTTTTTAAGGCTGGACTTCACATGGTTTATAAGGTTGGGATCACTACCAGTAAGGATAAGATCATCAACATAAATAACAAGAATGATAACAGATTTTCCCACCTTCTTGGTGTAGACAGTATTGTCAAAATGACACCTAGAAAAGCCAGTTTCTAAAAGAAAGCTATCCATTTTGGCATACCAAGCCCGAGGGGATTTCTTGAGACCATAAAGGGATTTCTTAAGCTAACATACAAGGCTAGAGTCTATTTGTATAAAGCCAATAGGTTGTTCCATACAGATTTCTTCATGCAAGTCCCCATGTAAGAAGACAGATTTAACATCCATCTGATGGAATTCCCATTTGAAAAAGGCAACAAGGGAAAGAACAAGGCAGATAGAGTTCATTTTGGCAATAGAGGAGAAGGTTTCAATATAGTCTATGCCTTCAACTTATGAAAAACCCTTAGCAACAAGATGAGCTTTATTTTCATCAACTTTTCCATCTGGTCCATACATGGTTCTGTAAACCCATTTTCATCTTGGAAGAGGAACAAGATACCATGTATCATTTGCCAATAATGAACGATATTCTTCATTCATAGTTGCATCCCAATCTGGATGGCCTGAAGCTTCTATAAAGGTGTCAGGATCATAATTCGCTGAAGCTTGAGCCAGTAAAGAAGAGGCTCTATCGAACTGAGAACGTGTACATCATTGATCTGTAGGATCACCGGCAAGAGCACCTGTTGCATCCTGTCTAGAATGGACCCATTTTGGAAGCTGAGGAGCTGAAGGAGGATCCTGATAAGGTGGGGGAGGATTGTCATCCTCGCTGTCATCATCTGAAGAAGAATTATTTTTCAGAAGTAGAAGGGATAGAGAGAGGTGTCACATCCGCCGAACTAGGCTCGTAGGCTGATATATTTTCAATGAACTTTACATATCTTCTAATGATAACATTTTTGGACTTAAGTGGAATAAGTCTATATCCTTTGACATCTTCAGAATATCCAACAAAAATACATTTTCACTCTTAGGTTCTAAAGCTTTATGTCTCTCATCTAGAATATGGGACCATGCTTCACTTCCAAAAACACAAAAGTGACTTAAATCTGGTTTAATAGAGCTCCATGCTTCTTCTAGAGTGATATTCTTTAAAACCTTAGTAGGAGTGAGATTTACTATGTAATTTGCATAGTTAATTGTTTCTGCCAAAAATTAAGACTATGTCCTTTAGATTGAAGCATACAATGAGCCATTTCCTTTAAGGTGTGATTCTTCCTTTTAGCTACACCATTTTATTTTGGAGTATATGGAACAATATGTTGCATTTGAATTCCATTCTCAGTGCAAAAGTTGATGAATTTGTTGTTAACATATTCTCCGCCATTATCAGATCTTAGCTTAAGAATTTGATGTCCAAATTGTTTTTCAACAAAGGACTTAAAGGCCAAGAACATGTTAAATAATTCAATCTTGAGTTTTAAGAAGTATACCCAAGTGCGTTTGGAGAAATCATTAATGAAAGTTAAGAAATACTTGTATCCAGAGAATGAAACAACTGGAAGTGGACCACACAAATCACTATGCACAAGTTGTAAAGGGGCTGAGGCGTGTCAAGAGGCATGTTTTTCAAAACTATCCCGATGATGTTTTTTGAGTACACATCCGGAACAAAGACCATCTCTGCAAGATACCATTGGAAGATCTGTCACCATATTTTCTTTACATAGATTCTGAAGGGAGTGATAGTTCAAGTGACCAAATCACTCATGCCAAAGTTTGCTCACTTCATCATTATGAGCAACAAATACCGAGGCAAGATTTGATGACCCAACGTTGTTAAACTTATAAAACCTTGTAGAATCATCAACAATGCCAATAGCTAAAATTTGTTTAGGATCTCTTAGGTCCTGTTACACTAAAATTTGTCACCATGACTATTTGCAGTTAGTATGGCTCCATCAACTGTCATACTATCCTCCTTGGCAAGCCTCATACCTCTGCTCTCCATGTCAAACTTCAAGAAAGAGAGAAAGTCATTAAAAATCTATATATCTCTGGGTACACAGTTTCTCTTAGCCTTACCTGCGTGTACGCACTCCAAGTTCACAATACCTGCGTACTTGTACGCTCTGTATGTAAAGCAATGGGTGCGTACTCCTGTAAAGGTCAAAAGGCGCAAGTTTCACTCCAAAAAATTTACTTGTGGTCATTTCTAGAGCCTTCTAGAAGCTTGTTTGACGTGTATGGAGCGCCTCCAGATGGTTCTTGTATCCGTACCAAAGAGGAACTTATCCCATCAAGAGGGGAGCTATCCCATCCAAAGAGGGGCTTATCCCATTAATGGTGGACCTGAATAACTTCTTCTTGAGCACTATAAATACAGGCATTGGGCCAAAGGGAGGGAGGTTGAAAGTTGAACATTCCTAAGGGTAGATGCTGCTGGAATTAGGACTCCCTTGTAAAGCTTGAGAGGAGAGATTCCCATCCTTTCCTAGCCTTATTTGAGAGTGGGTGAGCTGATCAAAGTAAAGGAAAACTCTTGCTGGACCCTAGGAGGGACTTGCACAACACCAAGGCTCAGGTTGTAATGGTTCCTTTTGTTACCTTTTAATGCAAATGAACTTATTTTTCTCAACAGATTGTTATTCATGGTTTGTTTCATATACTCCTTGGTCCATATGATAGATATGTATTGTTTTATGAGTTTATCAGGTGCTATTTAATCTTTTGGCTTGTTAGTGAATGCAGGTTTCGAAGAGAAGGAGGAGCTCATCCGGATCGGCGAGGCTGGACTACTACAAAGTGTTGGACTAGAGGTATGTTAAAGATCCCCTGATTACTTGTATTTGCAATGCATGTTTAGAGAAAAGTAGCTTTATTTGTCTTGTTTGTCACTAGAAAGCTTTTGCTTCTAGGGAGGTCGGTTGTGTCCGCACTAACGACTCTTTCCGCATGACAAAATGGCAACTCCACTGGGGAATCCATTAATGTGAATGTTTTTTCCTTTGTATGAACTTTTGATCTGAGAAAAGTTATTTGTTTTCTGGTTTTTGGTTCTCTGACTGTGTATTTGGCTGGGCTAGTTTAGGGTTAAATTAGATTTTAGTTTTTCTTTGTTTTGCTCGAAGTACGCAGCCTCTGAGTTGAGCACAGTGCGTACCTGTACGCACTGTCGCTTTGTGCACAGAGCGTACCCGCACCTGTGCAAACAGATCGCCTGCGTACCCCTGTCAAAACTAAGAAAATTTCATTTTCCTTCTTTTTTGCCTTTTAATTTTTGTTTTTAATTTGTTTTTCTGCCCAGATCCATTAGTTTTCTGCCATAAATCTTCACCTAAGCTTGTTCTGTTAGTGTCGAGGGTTTTAGTAAAATTCATAGGGATTTTGCCTTAGGGTTTGATTTTTAACTGGTCCTGTAGTGACTTTGGCGTTAGAGGTTGTCGAACTTTGGATCTCCTTGGTTTTGTTCAGTCCTCTTAGGAGTCGGGCCTGTCATAGAATTCACCCTTGTGAGAGACCTACCTTTGTGTCTTCTCTTTGCAAATCTCGAAAAGTTTGTTATTTGAACTTTGAATTTTATTCTTGAGAAAAGAACAAAAAGATTTCGATTTTTGTTTTGACTAGTTTTTGGTTCTGCATTCACTAGTCCTTAGTTACATTTTGACTGAGTAAAACATCCAGGAAACATCTTTAGTAAGCTTTTGACTCGTTAGATTTACTTTTATATTTATTTCTCTTAGATTTGCTTTTGAGTGAAATTGAGTTGATTTGATTGCCATAGCTTTTTTAACTTTGATCTTTGTTAAAGTAAGTTTTACATGCTTTATTAATTAGGAAAAAATACAAAAATATCTTTTGAAGGAAAGTTTGCTTTGGTAGCATTTATGTCTTTGAAAGAAAAGGAATTTTCGTGAAGTGAATAGTGGTCATGGGTCGTATGTTTTGAAAAGAAAAAGAGTTTGTTTCTTTGTTTTCATTGCCAAGAAAGTTGTTTTTATTTCGAATTTGCATTCTCCAACTCTCTTAGCTAAGAAATTCATTGAAAAAGGAAAAATTAGTGTAAATCATCCTAAGTGCATCTTTTTAGTGGATTTCGGTCGAGTCTACACACCACCAGTTTCATCTCCACTACCTTTTGTCTTAAAAAAAGCCATAAAATTAACGCTTAAAGTAAAATCAACTTAGTAACTTTTATTTACTAGGGCTCTGAAACACCAATATAGATCAGGCTAGTGTCTTGGAGTAGGAGAGTAATTAACTCTCCAAGATAGAAAAACCAAACAAGTAGCTCATCTTGTGGTAGGATAAATCCAACTGTTTCATTTGTACTCTGGGAAAGCTCCTCTTAAAGGAGAAGCACGAGCTCGTGTCCGAACCAGTGAGGGGATCAATCCTCCCTCGTTGGGAACGACGCTAGACACGCACGTATTACAAACGGTAAACCTTGGATTAACCATTGTCGAGGAGCCAGGGGTCACTTGTCGGTAAACCTTGGATTATTGTCAAGGAGCCAACAAGGGGATTGAGCTTGATACTCTGCCCTTGCGTGCTGTCGGAGTGTAGACTATTCCCCCAGGTGCATTTGTTGTTGTTGGTAACCTTAGTGACCATTATCTTTAGGATTCTACCGAGGTGACGGTGGAGGGAAGATCCCACTGTACCTAGAACAGACGTCAGCTAGACTCACTTGGATTTTCTGGGGGGTTCACTTCACTCGAGACGGTTAAAGTGGAGGAACTTGTGCCGGTCTATTCATTAAGCAGGTTGCCGGGGTAACTGTTCCACCCTCCACTTCTGTACTGAATTCGGCGATGTTGGGCTTCATCACCAACTAGTGTTTTCGGTCCGGAAGGCTACTGTTTGTGCATGGTTTGACGCCCTAGATTCTTTAGGCGTGTGATTCAAATTTGTTTGGTTCTTTAGAGACTTTAGGTGGTTTGTTTTGAGATTTTACTTTGTTTGCATGTGCAGTAGTTAAAAAGTTTTTAACTGTGGCGGAATTACCGAGACAGTCCCGTCGACTTCGGGGCAAGTCTCCTGAGATTGTTTCCGTGGCCGAATTGTTGAGGAAATCCCGTAGACTTCGGGGTGAGCCTCCTCAAGACGTCCCGAGTCATTACGAAGGTTTAAAGGTCCTTGTTACTCCTAGTGGCAGTAAAGTAGGTTCACCTGAAGAAGGAGAATCGTCGTTGGTAGTCCATCCAGATTACCAAGGTCTAGAAACAGGTTATAATCCTGAAGCAATTGCAGTTTCTGAGCTTGCTGGTAGTTTTTCATCTACTAGTGACACAGGCGAAGAACCTGAAGTATCTGAACCTGTTACTCCAACTTCTAGTGCACTAGATTCACCTAGGGTAGAAAGAGTCATCACCGAAAATTTTCCCGCTGGTTTGATAGCTATTGAAGAACTTGCTCCAGAGGAAGAATTAGGCGTATCTATCCTTGAAGATCAACCTACTATTGATCTAAGGGAGCGTGAATCTATCTTTTACAGTCCTTCTAGAAGTACTACTTGGTACCTTTCGTTAACCAATTATTTAGACAACTCAGGGATAAGTTTTTCTCCACCTCGAACTCCTTTTCCACCTGGAGGTATTTATACTCCTGTAAATATGTCTGGTCAATTGTCCGTGTTCGCTCAATCTCCTGAATCTTTCTTGTACGACGGTCCTTCTGTTCCCTCCGGGTATTAGTCACTTTCTGTTACCTTTGCGGGGGCATCTCCTCAACGCATTGATCATGGGTTATTAGCTGGAAACAATGGTAATAAACCATTGGGTGTAGGGGACATTTACATGATGTCAGGTTCAGAATCCGTTTCTCAACCTCAAGGTGGCCAATTACCGCCTAGGGGGCAGCCTCAATTAACGCTTGGGGGGCAACCTCAAGGTACTCAACTTGTGTCTGGGGGGCAACCTCAAGGACAGTATGTACCCATAGTACAATACATTCCTCAAGGTCAACCCCAGCCTCAATATGTACCCCAGGGTCAACCTCAGTATCAATATTTACCTCAAGGGTATCAACCTCAGGGTCAAGGTCAACCCCAGTATCAGTATTTACCTCAAGGTTATCAACCTCAAGGTCAATACTCAAGTCAAGGTTATCAACCACCTCAAGGTCAGTCATATGTTCAAGGTACGGGAACTGTGCCTTTCAGTTATCAATCCTATCCTCAATCCGGTTATGGATCTCAATATCCTCAGCCTGTCATGGGTCAATACCCCGGAATGAACATAGTGTGGGATCCATCGCAAGTTCAACAGGTATTGCAGCCAAGTATACAGTTGTCATCTCAAGCTGGAAAACCTTTAGTTGTTGGTCCATCCCAGCAACCAGTCCAGTCTAATGTTCAAACTTCTGTAACTTCGGTAGTTACTCAGCCGCCAATTGCACCTAGTACTCCATCTCAAACAATGGCTGCTGCAACTACCGCAACATCTGCTCCTTCCACCACACTTGCTTCTGGAGTATCGACAACTCCGGTTTCTACTGTCTCTGCAACTACTCCTCAGACATCTTTACCATTGTCTGGATCTACGATTCAAACTACGGTTCAGATGCCTGCAGGACAACCTAGTTTAAGTACGGTTGTCACTAGTCAACCACAATTCGCTTATCAACCGTACCAGGGACAGTACCAATACAGGCCTGCTGTCCAACAGCCGGTTTACCAGTATCAACCGTATCCTGGGTACACTTATCAACAACCTCAGCAACCCCAGTACGGTCCGGTTAATCCTGGTTTTCCAGGAGGATATAATATCCCGAATGCGATTCCTGTTCCAAGTTATCCTGGATATCCTCCTCCTGGGACTGGTCTTGTGACCCAAAGTTTTAGGGATCCTAATTGGCAATTACCGTTTATCGCAACTTTGGATTTACCAGACTTGACGCGCCTAACGAACGATCCAATACAATATCTTCCGTTCTGGCCGCCAATGCCAAATAAGTTGCCCAGTGATATACCCATGTTTGAAGGTAAGTCTGGAGAGGATCCGTCCAATCATGTGATGACTTACCACCTCTGGTGTGCTTCAAATTCCATCTTGGATGATTTGATCCGCTTACGTCTTTTCCAGCGTACGCTCATTGGTCTCGCGGCCAAGTGGTACATTGAGTTACCACGGGCCTCTTTTTACAATTTTAGTCAGTTAGCTACCTCGTTCCTAACTCATTTTCAGTTGCCGGTCAGATACGATAATGGCACGGAGCTATTAACTTCATTAAAATAGTCGACCTCCACTTATATTTCCGATCATATACATGAATGGAGACGTCGACGACGATTAGTGAAAGTTTTTATTTCAGACCAAATCTTAGCTGAATGGTTTGTTAAATCATTATTACCAAAGATTATTGAAGATGTAGCTAAGGCCGGAGTAGTTACTGAGGAGCAAGTAATTGCTCAAACGCAGTACCTTGACTTAGTTTACACTCAGTCAGGTACGTTACATGAAAAGATCCCATATCTTCCAAAGTCAAATCAAATCGCTGCTGCTCCTTCGGGATCTCATGCTGCTGATGGCATGATTGGTTCGGTAAATACTAAAAGCAAGAAGAAATATTCAAAGAATTCTTCGCCCATTATAACCTTACCAGATTCCCCGACAGGAGAGTCTTCTCCTGAAATTTCCGCTGATATTCACGCTGTAGAGTCATCTACGGCTAAATCAAAAAACGGTGGGAAGAAAAAGGTTAAGAAGAAGGGTAAAGCAGACAAGACTCCAAAGGAGAAAACAGAAAAGTCGGAATCCAATGACGGAAAGCGCAAACCTCGATATCCTTGTCTAATTTGTGAAGAGGATCATTTTACAAGAGATTGCCCCCATCGGGCCGAGGTTGTGAAAATCGTCAAAGGTTCCTCAACTCCTGCTGTTTTGAAAGATCCATTTCCAAAGCAGGAGAGTAAGATGATAGGTTCTTCCTCGAGTGCCACTGGAGAACCCATATTGATGATGTCTCATGTAAGGATTGCGACTTGATCTCACGATTATGGTAGTAAAAGTCCTGTTGATGGATCGAAAGAAGCATAATCTTCTCGTTCAAATCCATCAACCTCAGCTCCTGGTTCCAATCCACTACAGATCGAGAAACCTAACCCTGACTTAGTAATAAAACCGCCCGCCAAGGGTGTACTTCGAAGGTCTGCTTTCAATCCACATGTGAGAGCGGCCCAGAATTACAACATTGTTGGGGATTTAGCTGTTTCACCCTCAGCAATGTCGGCTTTAGAAGTGCTGCAAT
This sequence comes from Pinus tabuliformis, assembly GCA_031772625.1. NCBI lineage: Eukaryota > Viridiplantae > Streptophyta > Pinopsida > Pinales > Pinaceae > Pinus > Pinus tabuliformis. Next base: position 1,380,925,620 of record CM062805.1, read on the forward strand.
CATGCCCAGCACAGCGAAAATTACTTTTGTCGGCTATAGGAGCTGTTGATGTTCAGGACCCGAACCTGATAATCTTTGATCTAGAAAATAGTACACCGCGTCTCCCTCATCAGATGGCTTTCCAAATTCCAGTGATAGTCAAAACAGACCTATTCATCGGACTGTAATTGATGAGGGAGCTTCCACGTGTATTATGTCGATTCAGTGTTGAAGATCGCTTGGTTCTCCTTCGCTGAACCAATCCCCGACTATTCTTAAGGCCTTTGATGGCCATGGGTTCCATCCGTTTGGAATTTTACAGGATTTGCCTATAGGGGTTGAAGGAAAAACCGATAGTCTAGATGTGGAGGTGGTTGATGCCCCTCTAGACTACAACCTTCTGTTGGGTCGACGTTGGTCTTACGCTATGACAGCGGTCGTTTCATCAGTCTTCAGAGTCATAAAGTTTCCACATAATGGAAAGATCATGACAATAGACCAGCTGGCTTATTTTTCATCCGACCCAGCCTCTTCAGAGAGTATCCAACATGTCGGTAAAACGACTATCCCTTATAAGGATGTTGGCATAGGATTAGTTAAAGATTCCGGTTTACTGGGAACTTTTCCTTTTCCTCCGATCAACGCAGACACTATTATTTATGATGATCCTTGGATTGTCCCATCTGAATCTGAGATAGACTCATTCGGTAATGCAATGCCTTTGAGTCCATATGAAATTGCTTATGAGGCTGTGCAGTCTTTTTCCGACTCAAGTTCAACCCAACTTGACCAAATGAATGTGGTCCGTGAGGAATCCCTTTTCGCATCATCCTTGGAGTTAATAACATTTCCCGAAGTTGTGTCATCTGACGAGCAACTTTGTGAAGTCATGTGCGTAGACGATTTACCATGGGAAGATCTCCATCATAGATCTTCGTTTTTCCCTGAGGATGATCGTTTTGAAAACGATTTATCGTCAATTTTTACAGCTGAATATTTCAAAGACGCTCAAAGTCCCATGAAACATCCCGATTCAGAGCTGAATTTGGGAAATGTTTCTCGCACTATTCCCATTGACATTTCAGTGAAGCCTGGAATTGTTGAACACATTCATATAGGTGCCTCTTGTTCAGATGACGAAATTCAAACACACAAGGCCCTATTTCAAGAATTCCGCGACGTGTTTGCCTGGTCCTATGAGGAAATGCCAGGAATTGATCCCTCCATTGTTGTTCATGAGATCAAGACTTACCCGGACGCTAAACCCGTTCGGCAACGTCTGCGTCAGATCCACCCTCGGAAAGCGGCTGCAATTAAAGCAGAAGTTGAGAAGCTGTTGAAAGCAGGTTTCATTTATCCGATCCCGTTAACGAATTGGGTATCGAATATTGTTCCAGTTAACAAGAAGCAGGGAACAATAAGAATATGTATTGACTATAGGGATATCAATTGTGCTTTTCCCAAGGAAAACTATCCAATGCCCTATATCGATCAAATAATTGATGATTGTGCCAGCAGTGAAATATTTTCCTTTATGGATGGTTTTTCCGGTTACAACCAAATCAATATTCTACTTGCGATCAACCAAAAACGGCTTTCATTTGTCCATGGGGGACATTTGCTTATTGCAAACTACCTTTTGGGCTTAAGCATGCCGGAGCCACTTTTGAAAGGGCGATGTCTTATGCATTTCATGACATCAAGCACATTGTGCAACCGTATCTCGATGACTTGCCCGCTCACTCTTTACGTCGAGCTGATCACCTTGTCCATTTACGAGCAATTTTTATGAGGTGTAGGCATTATCGTATACGGTTGAACCCACATAAATGTGTCTTCTGCATCGAAGTGGGATGATTGCTAGGATTTGTCATTTCAAAATTCGGCATTCGCGTCGATCCCTCGAAGGTCGAAGCTATCATCAAATTGCCTCCTCCTTCGAGTTTGTGCCAACTCCAAAGTTTGCAAGGGAAAGCAAACTTTTTACGCCGATTCATTCCTAACTACGCCGAGATTACCAAGGGTTTTACCCGGTTGTTGAAACAAAATGCTCAATTCTCTTGGGATGAGATAGCTCAGAAATCTTTTGATGCGCTAAAGCACGCGTTGACCCATGCACCATTGCTGCATCCTCCCAACTACAACCAGGATTACTTTTTGTACCTCGCCGCCACTCATTCCACCATTGGAATGGTCTTAGTACAGGAAGATGAATTCGACATGGAACATGTGATATATTATCTTAGTCGGACATTAAATCCCACTGAGCTAAAATATTCGCATGTGGAGAAATTGGCCCTGGCAGCTGTTCAGGCTGTCCAGCGTTTTCGTCATTACATTCTTCTCCGTAAAACTACAGTCATTTCGGATTGCAACCCTATGATTTACATTTTGACTAAACAATTGCTAGGGGGAAAGTACTCTAAATGGATTGTTATCTTGCAAGAGTTCGACTTGGAGTTTGAAAAATCCAAGTCTAAGAAATCTTTAGTTTTTGCGGAATTGATGTGTGACTTCCCGCGTGCTGACACAGAAACTGTGGTAGAGGAACCCATTGCGGATGAATCTCTGTTTCTCATCAGCACTTTAGATCCGTGGTATGGAGATATAATTGTCTATCTCCAAACCCAATCCTTTCGGCCCGAAGCTTCAAAGTCGGAACGCCGAAAAATTCGATTCCAGTCTCAACAGTACAAAATTATTGGAGATACTCTTTATCGTCGTGGGGCGGACTTGGTTTTTCGCCGTTGCTTAACTAATGAAGAGGCAGAAAGGGTTATGAATGACTGTCATTCTGGAGCGTGTGGCGGTCATATGTCTGTGTATGCCACAGCCCAGAAGGTGTTGCGTGCTGGCTACTTCTGGTCGTCCATGTTTAAAGATTGTATCATTGCGGTCTGAAAATGCCACAACTGTCAAGTGTTTGATCGCAAGATGCGCGCACCACCTGCTCCTCTCCACCCTATAATTACCGTTGGTCCTTTTGCTAAATGGGGTATCGACTTTATTACATGTAACCCTCACTCGGCCGGGGGGCATGCGTATATCATCCTTGCGGTTGATTATTTTACTAAGTGGGCTGAGGCGGTGCCTACATTCGAGGCTGACGACAAGACATCTGCGATTTTCATATTCAATCATATTATTGCTAGGTTTGGTGTCCCACAAGTGATAATCATTGACCATGGGCGCCATTTTCGAAACATTATGATGACAGAACTTACAAGCCAGCTTGGTTTGCGTCATGATAGTTCTACTCCTTATTATCCCCAAGAAAACGGTTTGGTTGAGTCCATCAACAAAGTTCTAGTTATCATGATCCGACAAATCATTGGTATTCATCGGTCGAATTGGCACAACATGTTATTTTCAGCGTTTTGGGCGTACCGAACCTCAGTGAAAACATCAACAGGGTTCACTCCTTTCCAACTAGTTTATGGTTTGGAAGCAGTGTTGCCCATTGAATGCGAAATCCCATCACTTCAAATGGCTATCGAATTATTTCCAGCTACTTCCGAAGAGGAGAAGCATCTATTATACTTAGCTAAATTAGATGAGACTCGACGTGACACTGCATTGGCAATCGAGACTCACGCAAAAAGGATGAAAGCTCAGTATGATCGCAACGTGACCCCTCGTAATTTTTCGGAAGGAGACCTAGTGCTATTATATGATCAAGCTAACGATAAATTAGGTGCTGGTAAATTCGTTCCTATGTGGCATGGGCCCTACATTGTCAAGCGAAAGCTAGCAAAAGGGGCCTATGAGCTGGTAGATTTTGATGGGGACTCTTTCGGTAAGCCCAGAAATGGACTTTACCTAAAGAGGTATTATGCTTAAATGATGGGTATGGAGATTTAGTTAGGTTAGTTTTTCTTTCTAGCTGGTGTGTTTGTTAGTTTAGACAGTGTGCTTAGCTTAGAGAGTGTGTTTTTCGTCGTTATTCTGGCTTATCTTGGTTTTACTCTTGATATTGCAGATGTCGACGCCTCTCCAAACATTGGATTTGCTGATGGTGCTTGTCATAACACACGGAATATCTCTTCCGCAGCTTGGGTTATCTATTCGCCCTCTGACGAGTTAGTTTCTATGCATGGGGTGAGCCTCGGTCAAACAACAAACAACATTGCAGAATACAGTGCAGTGATTGAGTTATTATCTGAATATATTTCGTTTGGGATTCGGAGTTTGATAGTGAGGTTAGACTCTAAACTCGTTGTATTACAGCTTAATAGAGTATATGCCATTAGAAATCCAGTGTTATTAAGGTTATTTTTGAGAGTGTGCCTCTTGGAACGTGAATTTGATTACATTGAATATCAGCATATTCCAAGGTCATTAAATACATTAGCATATGCAATTGCTTCTCGAATGTTAGACAGACATTTGCGATAAACATAAATGTAAATTTAAAAACATTTCATCATACATGTTTAACAAGATAAGCTGGTAATAATGATATATATATATAGATAGGAGTGTGTCAAAAATGTATATCGTCTTCGATCATAGGTTGAAAAACACCTTATGATCGGCAAAAATGATAAGTACAAAAAACCAAAAATGTCATATGTGTCTACAAAAAATGACTAGCCAATCACTGGTGGTGCTCTCTATACGAGACCAATGCCCGCGCTACCCTACACAAGAACCTCCTGAAAGGTCCTGGGACTGCGACCACATAGCACTGAAGTCGGATAGGAATATCGTCTATAGTCGTCTCTGGTATGTCCACTGTGAGACGCTCTAGGTCCTGTTCCAGCTCGGCTAAGGTCTCTGCAGCCGCATCCTGTGGAGCCGGTGCTGGTGCAACTGGTACTCTTCTCTCGAATGGCCCGAGATTGGCCGGACGCTGTGGACCTACATCTGCATTTTGAAAATTGTCACTGTCAGTTTTGAGACGATATAAAAACAAATAAAAAGTAAATAATTTGAAAAAACTTGTGAAAATGAAATACCTCTGTCGACCCATTGTTCTCCCTGTGGAAGAACCATGTCCGGATCACCGCGAAAATCTACTCCGGCATAAGGAAAGTCCTGAATCGCAAAGACCTAGTCCTCCAACCAGTGAAAGTAACCCGCAGGAAATTGAACAACTCCCGCTCCCTCATCAGGATGCCGGGCCATTACCGTAACCCATCGCATCAACTTTGGCTCCCGAGGAGGCCCAGCTGGAACAGTGAGATGCTGTGGGATCAGCATCGGAACCCTCTCTAGGGCAAAGCTCACAACTAAAGGTCCATACCCAAAGGTCTTTAATTGTCCGTTCTTTGCCCTAGTCAGTTGTCCCTTCATATTGGCCAACACAACGTCACACCAATTGAAAATGGTGCCTCGGTAGCAATCTATCGCCATCCGCATTTGGGACTCGGTGGCAATGTGCAAGGCGGCTGCGCCGCAGAGTCTGGTAACTGTAAAGGCAATTACCATAAGTTCGGGCAGGGATATGTATTTGATTTATATCCCTTTCTCCTGGTTTTGATTGTTGCACCACTCTAGCCGGAGGCTAGCAAGGGATTGGCCACCCGGCCTAGTCCCGGACAGAGTCAGTTGCTCTCCCCTATTAGGCAAGCCAGTGAAAAAATATATGTCTGAGGGCTCTATCTTGAGCTGATGCCCTCCGATGTAGAAGCATTGATCCTGGACGTTCCACCTTTCAACCAGCCATTCTAAGAATCGCACCTAGGCCCTCATGCCAGGTATGGCCCAGTATTTGTAGAGACCACATGCCTTCAAATCATCAATGGAGGGTTGATGATCTATTGCGGCCAAATCGACATGTTCATGTTCTCTTTTGCGCCAATCAAGCATGGTGGGCAATCTACACACCAGAAAACATTCATTAGAATTCATTAAATCAAAAGTTAATGGTTAGGTTTTTAAATTTGGGGTTTTAAAATTGCTTTGCGCGGGGTACGCACCCCGTGTTCAGAAACAGAGCGTATGGACGCAGCTGTTCTGAAGGCAAGCTGTGTACTCCTGCCATTTTCCCATGAACGAAAATGTCGAGGTACGCAGGTCGCCCATGGGGCACCTGCGTACCCCGAAAGGCGGATCCTAAAACCCCAAAACCCTCAAAAAATCAAAATAGGGCTTGAAATGAAATTCTAAACGGATGAAAACAAAGAGGAGAATGTTGTGAAATACCTGAAAGAGACGGCACTCGATTCCGACGGTCGGATTCTCCGCAAAGTCCACGGGAAGTTTCTTGCCAAAAGCCCTTTTCTCTCCTTCAACAGTAAAATGGTAAAAATGACATGGTAAAAAGTCTTTTTATAGGTTTTTTGGATAAATGAATGCTAAATTTGTTTATTTTTCACCATGGAAGGATATTTCTCAATGCATTTTTGCTTATCTTAAACAGGTATGAGTAATGTGTCGTTTTTGTGCAGGACAATAGGACTTTCAAGGAAAATTATCATTTTTCACGAACCAAAACATCAGAGTCATCTTTTAAGCCCTTTTCTGACTCCTAAAACATGAAAAGATTGCCGAGCGTTTCTTTTACACTCGTTAAAACGGAATTAAAAGACGGTCCCCTTATAGCTCTTTTCTGACCGTAAAAACAGGAAAAGATTGCCGGGTTTTTGTCGTTTCAAACTCGATACGGAAATAAAACGACGTGTCCTTGATCGCTTTTTACTTTTCAGGTCAGAGGCACTAATCATGAAAGTACTCCTTGGTCGCAAGACTAAGCGGTTCTCTCAAGTATTATTTTATACTTTTTCGGGCTTGGGAGACACAACTTTACGAAAAAGTTCAACCCGGAGTCTTCTTTAGTTTTTTTTCAGACTCTCTAAAAATGAAAAACACCGAGTTTCTCCTATACTGGACTCGTTAAAATTTCACAGTAAAGGACCTGTTCGATTACAAACAGGAACGGACCACTCCTTCTTAGGGTTCGAATCAAAACTAAGTTGGACTCATCCGAAGGATGAGCTTATAATCAAGCATATGTTATCCTCCTCAAGCTTGTAAAAAAATAAAGAGGTACTTGCCAGAAATGGTGGGGGAAAAGAGAGAAAAATGAGCCCATTTGTTATCCTTTATCTCAAAAGAAGCCTTATTACCACTCTTGAACATGACACTTTCATTCACCTGGGTTGGGAAATCCTTTGCCTCACAGTTGATCAAACCACATTGAAAGTCTTTAGCCGGGTATTAACTTTGGGTCAAATGTCACCAAGCCATCTGTCGTGTCATTATGTGTTCAAGAGGTCTCTGCAATAAACACTCATCTGCAAAATACTCGTCATCCATTTTGACCATCCCCGAGTCAGTCCTTACAGCTACATTTCTTCAACTTGATCTATGATTTCGTGTTGTGGGCTTGCCTGCAACGGGTCGCTTTCTATTGACATCAACACATTATCTAGAAAGATGACCTAGGAATCGTCAGTACCTTGAAGTCTACATGCATCAATGGCAGGTTTCTCGCCTTTGACGACAATTTACATCATTGACTTTCGATCGACGGATTCCGTGAAATGTTCGACTTCAACTCATTCATTCACATCTCATGGATTGTAATGGGTACTTTGAGAACCATTGACATCACTGGTGGTCTCTCTCACGCTTGTTAACAGTTTACATCATTGACTGGTAATCAAGTGGTTTCTACCATGTTCGACATCAACTCATTTATTCGCATGGATAGAATCGTACCTGTTCGGGAAGTAGAAATGAAGACCCTGGATCTAGTTTCCACCATCTAGGCTGTGAGGAATTTTGTATTCATTGTACAGTAGACTAATCATAAACAGATGGCTGCGTCCATACTGTGTCTACAAAAGTCTATGATTATGATGTACTGCCGAATCATTCCTGTGTCAGAGCAGTAGATAGTCAATTAGTTAAAGTTTTCAATATGAGTATGGGAATGCCTACCTCAGTGATGATATGATCATATATATGTATTTTGTGTTGAATACTTGCAGGTTCCAACTGGGCTCTCCACAAGATAATCCTTGAAATGATAAAGTACTTCACCCTTCCTAGAAAATATGAAACCCTAATCTACTACAGGCTTCGCACTTTAGGGGGCAATCTGTTACACTAAAATTTGTCACCATGACTATTTGCAGTTAGTATGGCTCCATCAACTGTCATACTATCCTCCTTGGCAAGCCTCATACCTCTGCTCTCCATGTCAAACTTCAAGAAAGAGAGAAAGTCATTAAAAATCTATATATCTCTGGGTACGCAGTTTCTCTTAGCCTTACCTGCATGTACGCACTCCAAGTTCACAATACCTGCGTACTTGTACGCTCTGTATGTAAAGCAATGGGTGCGTACTCCTGTAAAGGTCAAAGGGCGCAAGTTTCACTCCAAAAAAGTTACTTGTGGTCATTTCTAGAGCCTTCTAGAAGCTTGTTTGACATGTATGGAGCGCCTCCAGATGGTTCATGTATCCGTACCAAAGAGGAACTTATCCCATCAAGAGGGGAGCTATCCCATCCAAAGAGGGGCTTATCCCATTGATGGTGGACCTGAATAACTTCCTCTTGAGCACTATAAATACAGGCATTGGGCCAAAGGGAGGGAGGTTGAAAGCTGAACATTCCTAAGTGTAGATGCTGCTGGAATTAGGACTCCCTTGTAAAGCTTGAGAGGAGAGATTCCCATCCTTTCCTAGCCTTATTTGAGAGTGGGTGAGCTGATCAAAGTAAAGGAAAACTCTTGCTGGACCCTAGGAGGGACTTGCACAACACCAAGGCTCAGGTTGTAATGGTTCCTTTTGTTACCTTTTAATGCAAATGAACTTATTTTTCTCAACAGATTGTTATTCATGGTTTGTTTCATATACTCCTTGGTCCATATGATAGATATGTATTGTTTTATGAGTTTATCAGGTGCTATTTAATCTTTTGGCTTGTTAGTGAATGCAGGTTTCGAAGAGAAGGAGGATCTCATCCGGATCGGCGAGGCTGGACTACTACAAAGCGTTGGACTAGAGGTATGTTAAAGATCCCCTGATTACTTGTATTTGCAATGCATTTTTAGAGAAAAGTAGCTTTATTTGTCTTGTTTGTCACTAGAAAGCTTTTGCTTCTAGGGAGGTCGGTTGTGTCCGCACTAACGACTCTTTCCGCATGACAGGTCCTTAATTACAACATTGTGAGGTGAAAATTCAAGAATTTTACCTTCACCTGAATGAGTTATTTGATATACAGATAGAAGGTTGCAGGATAAGGTTGAAACACATAATACATCATTAAATTGACCACTGTCTAGATGAATAGTTCCAGTCCCTACAACACTAAGAGATCTATCATCACCAACATATATATTTTTGGTGTTACAATCATTTAAATAAGAAAACATGGATTTATTTTTGGCCATGTGATAAGAAGCTCCAGAATCAATGAGCCACTCATGAGAATGAGAAGAAGAAGCTACGTTTAGTGCATAACCAGACCAAGATGCTTGAAAACCACATGCAAAAAGTGTTATTCCTGAAGATGAAGTTGAAGTTGAAGAGTGCTCCAAATGGATGTTATGTTTCTTCATTGTTGGTTCCAAGGCTTCCATATTCTTAAAGCATTTGGATTCTAAGTGGTCATCTCGATTAAAAAAGTGGCAATGTCTATCAGTATTCTTCCCTTTGTTTTCATTTACCTTATCATTTTGTTGAAATGATTTTTCATTTTGAGAATGAAATTGCTTAGGACCCTTGTTTGGTTTAGGACCATTCTTTTTAGGATACTGCTTCTTAGGATTCTTTGAATTTGGTTGCTACTGGGCGACTAAGGATTTGTTAGAAAAGTTTCCAAGATTAAGAAGACCAAGATATAAGAGCTTTTCTTATTCTCTTATTAAACAATCACAAAAGGCATCAAAAGAGGGGGGCTTGTAGTCTTGTCCTTGAGAAATAAAGGCTTCTCTAGTAGAATGGAAGGTGGAAACAAACATAGAGTAGACTGGTCCCAACTTAGTAAGAATGGAATAGATAAGGCTACCATCTTCTTTCTTAACCTTAACACCTTCCAAGAGAAGTCTAAGGGACTTGAACTTGGACAAAAAATCTTCAATGGAAGAAAAATTATTGGGGTCCAATGTAAGAAACTCCTTTCCGAGTTGATGGACTCTAATTTCATTGTTAATTCCAAAAACTTTAGTGAGTTGTTTCATTTCTTCATTAGGAGTATCAAGTTCCGCGATATGGAATCTAAGGTGTGGAGAAATAGACATCCCTATCAACGCACGTGCTTGATCTTGCCTATTTTCCCATTTGGCTACCTTATCTTCATCTTGAGTTTTGGTTTCTTGGCCTGAGGCTATTCTGTAAAGACCTTTACTTCTAAGTAAATCCATAATGTAGGACCACCATTGGAAGTAGTTGGTGCTGTCAAGAATAAATTGGCATGGAATTTCCATTTTAACAGAAACTAAAGCTGTAGATACTGAAACTAAGTGTTCCAATGGAAATATCTCGAAAAATTAGGCTGATTAAAAAAACGGCTATGAAAACGATTTCCGGATGAAGAAGTTATGGCTTTTTGAAGAACAATTGTTGAAGATGCCGATGAAGTGCATGAATGTGCTGAAATAAATGATAATGTTATATTTAAACCCACTCTCCCCTTCCTCCCCCCCCCCCCCCTTCCAAACTTAATTTAATTAGCTCACTTAAAAAAAAAAATTATGTGACTCACTTTTATAAATAAGTGAAAGTCACTTTTACAATGGTACTTTATGAGCTACCCACTAAATTGTAACTTAAATAAACGATAAAGAGACTTTAGAATTATGAGTGACTCACTTTTTATAATGGGTGATAACACTTTTACATAAAGTAACTTTAAAACATAAGTTACATGTGCTTTTTGAAAAAATAACTCAACAAAAAGAAAGACTTGAACTCAAGGCCTCTATTCTCATAAAGTAACTTTGGACTAAGTGAGCTAGATTGAAAGGTTGGTAACTTTAGGAAAAGAGGAAGGGGGGGTTTGTTTTTTTTTTCTTTTTTTAGTCACTAAAGCTTTGGGGTGCGTGCTTACATGAAAAAATCTTTTTTTCCTACAAAACAAAAACCACAAAACCCAACACGGATATACAGAGAAAAACAAACCTTACGGCTTGAAGTTAGCTTTAACCAGAAACTAAATATTTTCCTCAATGTTTCTGATTTTCCAAGATCACACTAAGGCGCAACAGAAAAGAGCATACGCATGAGAAAAATCCTTCCTTTCTGTTTCTGATTTGCCCAGATCACACAGAGTCGCGGGGCAAAGAGCATACACAGAAATGAAAGGTATAGATCCGGTAATAAAAAAAGAGACCTAAATAAACCGAAATAAACAGAGAGATGAATAGCTAGAACTGCAAATAAAGACTATATACCTCTAGATATTAAAAATGACGTAGCTAGGGCTACCAGAAACCTTTTCGCATGAAATGAAAGGGGTTCCTTGCTAGAAAAGATGCTCCTAACATAATAGAGTAGTCCTCTCGGGCCAAAAGTAGTCATAAACAATAGATATATGAAACGATAGTCGGATGCAGTTTTATAGGCTTCAGATTTAGATCACCAACATCTGCGACCCTCAAATAGCTCTAATACCAAATAGGAATTTACAGGGTAAGTTCCTCAGACAGAACACCAAAGGACATTGCTCACAAACATATCACAGATCAATACACTAGTATTCTTGACGTGGTTAAAACCCTCAAAGAGGGAAACAGTCCATGGCCTGAGCCAACGTGACTAGTTCAGGCAATTTATTAATGAAAGAATGAAAATTCACATAAGCTTCTCTCATGAACGATTAACCTACAAATGACCCTCCATCCTCTTTAAATAGAGATCATGGACCAATCAGGCGTTAAGCCACGGATCAAGTGTCAGTAATACCGAGGAGAGAATGAACTGTTAGATCACTTCATGTATAGAACATATCATGACCATCGAATTGTAAGTTACAAAAGTACATAGTAAAGAAACACATTTTACCTAACTCTACACTAGACCAAGTTATACTTAATTATTTCCTATGTGTCGGAATATCCTAACAAACTTTAGCAGACATTACTTTCATTTGTCTTTGTTTATAAATGTAAAAGTATTAGGGAAAAATATACTCTTATATCGTAAAATTGTTTATTCTAAAAGTACTTCCATAATTTAATGGTTTCATTGTTCGTATAATGAAAGAAATTGAATTTCAATGCCTTTATTTTCTTTTTTTCAATCAATATGACTAACCACTATTAGTCATATTAGTGATATTCATTGAAAATAAAATCAATGTAATTTTTTTTCATTATACCAAATCTTAAAATTATTTAATATTAGTCATATTAGTGATAGTCATTGAAAAAAAAATCAAGGTATCAAATTTTTATTATTATACCAATCTTAAAATTATATAAAATATCCCTACTGAAAATGAAGTGGATGATAACTTATATGCAAAACCTTGAATAACTAAGTATTTTGGGAATAAGAAATTTATGATATGTAAGTATATTTTTTTATTTAGTTATTATTTTACATTTATTGGAAAAAAAAAACCTAAATGATAAATAATCTTTTGATTAGCACTTTTTTTACATTTAAAAGAAAAAAAATGTAAACACTTTATTTTTTTATTTTTATTTATATTTAAATTTTTTATTTTTTTTTTAATTATATTTTTGATATAAAAATTGATTAATATAAAAATAAAATTAAAGATTTTGAACCAATTATATAACATTAAAATTTCTTTAAAATTATATTTACACACATATATATATAGATATAGATATATCAAGTAAATTTATATTTTTCATATATTTTATTAAAAATACAAAGTGAAGATATTAATGACCGGGATATATATATATATATATATATATATATATATATATATATATTTTATTTTTTTTAAAATTATTATATTTTTTTTTACTTAAAAAAAAAGAAGAGATTTTGAACACTTATAAATCTCTATATCATCAACATGTGTCAAATTTTATATCACTCGTCTTTTGTGTCACATATTTATTTCCCAATTTTTTGTTAGTTTGAGATTTGATAAATGCAATTCTTTTCAAGTTTATACAGAAATGACAGAACTCATAAGGGAAAGCTAGGCTTTGAAATAGCCAAGAATATCTCTTTGCCTTACCTTCCTGCCTTTCAATTTTCTTTTATATTCATATGCAAAAGCAAACCATCAATTATTATGGGATGTAAACATTTGGTTTTTTTTTTTCTTTATTTAAATTTTAAGATACTATTTTTGTTAAAGCTATTTAAATGGTATTTTTAATATAAATTTTAATGATGAGATCTGACTAGCTCCCCTTCTCATGAAAACAAAAAGAAAAAAAATGTAAACACTTTATTTTTTTAATTCTATTTTTATTTAAATTTTATGATATTTTATTTTAATTATATTTTTAATATAAAAATCGATTCATTATAAAAACAAAATTCAACATTTTGAACCAATTATATAACATTAAATTTCTTTAAAAATATATATATATATATATATATAAACAATTAAAACAATAAAGCATCAACTAAATTTATTATTTTAATTTTAAGATATATATAGATTTTATTAAAATACACAGTGAAAAAATTGATAACCAATCAATAAATATATATAAATATATATATATATATATATATTAATTTTTTTTCCCTTTAAAATAAGAAAAGATTTTGAACACTTATAAATCTCTATATCATCAGCATGTGTCAAATCTTATATCACTCATTTCTTGTGCCACATATTTATTTCCCATTTTTTTTTTTTTTGAGATTTGATAAATGCAATATTTTTCAAGTTTACACAGAAATGACAAAATGGATAAAGGAAAGCTAGACTTTGAAGTATCCAAGAATGTCTCTTTGTCTTACCTTCTTGCCTTTCAGTTTTCTTTTACATTCATATGCAAAAACAAACCATCAATTATTATGGGACATGTTGTTTTTTTTATTATTTAAATGGTATGATACTATTTTTTTTAAGCTATTTGAATGGTAGTTTTAATATAAAAAATAATTTAATATTTTGAATTTTTTTTATAAAATTTAATTGTTAGAAATTCTTTAGTTTAAAATTATATTTTTTTAATAAAGTTAATTAAAACTAATTAAACATAAACTAAATTTAGTATTCCAATTTTAGGTTATACTCTTTAGTGGATTTAAAAAAAAATATTAAGTGAAAATATTGATGGCCAAAATATACATATTGATAATATGTAAAACATTCTCAAATTCAGAGAAACCTAGAACGTATAAAACAAAAAAGAATTTTTTTGTCTTAGCTTTTATGTCTTTTCAAGTAGTAACATAGTACAAAGAGGAATTAAAAATAATGGAATGAATATTTTAATTCCAATGAAAAAATTATTAATATATATATAAATAAGAATAATAATATTTGCTTTAATTGAAAATAAAATTATTAATAAAAAATAAAATTTGAATATTCTATTCATTTTACCAATATTAAAGATATTAACATTAATATTCTTAATATAAAGTGTATTAATATTAATATTAATAAATAACATTAATAATATGTAAATTTTAATTATTTTAATCAAATGTGTTCAAACATTGCCAATACTATCAATCATTCTTACTCATAGCCAACCATGGTTGAATGTCGCATTGTGACAAGGATTGTCTCACTATGAAAATAAACCATGTTTATTTTAGTGTTTGTAATTTTTATATTTGGGTTTACCAATGTTCGATCTATAATATTAGTCCCTTGGGTTTAATATTATTCCCTTGGGTTCATAGTCCCTTGGGGTTTTAGCATTAATTCGTTGGGTTTATGTTTCCCTTGGGTTCATAATATCAATCCCTTGGGTTTATTATTAACTTGGCTTTATAATATCAATCATGGTCAACCATAGTCAACCATAACCAACCATGGTCAACTGTGATCAATGATGGTTTGATCTCACATTATGACAAAAATTGTCTCCACTTAGGGTTTATATACCTTGGGTTTATAATATTAGTCCCTTGAATGTGATATTATTCCCTTAGGTTCATAATCCCTTGGGTTTTTAGTATTAATCCCTTGGGTTTATTGTTCCTTTGGGTTTATAATATCAATCGCTTGGGTTTATTATTCCCCGGTCAACCATGGTTTATTATGATGTCAACCATGGTCAACCACGGTACAACATGGAATTGTGATAAGGATTGTCTCAATATTACAATAAATGATTGCCAATCATGTTTATTTTAAATAGTGTTTATAATATTGATCTTAGGGTTTATAATATTAGTCCATTGGATTTAATAGTGTTCCCTTGGGTTCATAATCCCTTGGGGTTTTAGTATTAATCCATTGGGTTTATAATATCAATCCCTTGGGTTTATTATTCCCTTAGGTTTATAATATCAATCACATTCAACCATTGTCAATCATAGCCAACCATGATTGAATGTCACATTGTTACAAGGATTGCCTCACTATGAAAATAAACCATGTTTATTTTAGTGTTTGTAATATTTATATTTGGGTTTACCAATGTTTGGTTTATGATATTAGTCCCTTGGGTGTAATATTATTCCCTTGGGGTTTTAGTATTAATCCCTTGGGTTTATGTTTCCCTTAGGTTCATAATATCAATCCCTTGAGTTTATTATTAACTTCGATTTATAATATCAATCATGGTCAACCATGGTCAACTGTGGTGAATGATGGTTCAATCTCGCATTATGACAAAAATTGTCTCCACTTAGGGTTTATATACCTTGGGTTTATAATATCAATCACTTAGGATTATTATTCCCCCATCAACCATGGTTTATTATGATGCCAACCATGGTCAACCATGGTCCAACATGGAATTGTGACAAGGATTGTCTCAATATGACACAATGATGGTCAATCATGTTTATTTTAGTGTTTATAATATTTATCTTAGGGTTCATATATGTTGGGTTTATAATATTAGTCTCTTGGGTTTAATATTATTCCCTTGGGTTCATAATCCCTTGGGGTTTTAGTATTATTCCCTTGGGGATATTATTCTTTTGGGTTTATAATATCAATCCTTTGGGTTTATTATTCCCTTAGGTTTATAATATCAATCATGGTTAACCATTGTGAATCATAGCCAACCATGGTCAACCATGGTTGAATGTCGCATTGTGACAAGGATTATATCACCATGAAAATAAACCATGTTTATTTTAGTGTCTATAATATTTATATTAGGGTTTACTAATGTTGTATTTATAATATTAGTCCCTTGGGTTTAATATTATTCCCTTCGGTTCATAATCCCTTGGAGTTTTAGTATTAATCCCTTGGTGTTTATGTTTCCCTTGGGTTTATTATTAAGTTGCATTTATAATATTAATCATGGTCAACCATAACCAACCATGGTCAAGTGTGCTCAATCATGGTTCGATCTCGCATTATGACAAAATTTGTCTCAATGGTTCGATCTCGCATTATGACAATTTGTTGATGGTCAACCATGTTTTACAGAATCAAACATGGTCAACCATTGTCAATTGTGGTCAAACATGTTGGAATGTTACGGTGTGACAAAAATTGTCTCGATATGAAAATCAACCATGATCAACCACGGTCCAACGTCACATTGTGACAAAGATTGTCTCGATATGAGAATTAACCATGGCCAACCATGGTCCAACATGGCACTGTGATAAGGATTGTCTCAATGAGAAAATCAACAAAATAATTTAATATTTTGGAAAAACTTTATAAAATTTAAATTTTATAATTTTTGTAATTTAAAATTATATTTTTTAATAAAATTAATTAAAATTAATCAAACATAAACTAAATTTAGTGTTCCAATTTTAGGTTATATCCTTTACTGGATTTAAAAAAATATCAATTGAAAATATTGATGGCCAAGATATACATATTGAAAATATGTAAAACAATCTCAAATTCAGAGAAACCTAGAACGGATAAAGTAGAATAGAATTTTTCTTTGTTTTAGCTTTTATGTATTTTCAAGTAGTAACATAGTACAAAGAGGAATTAAAAATAAATGGAATGAATATTTTAATTCCAATGAAAAAAATATATTATTATTTTTTTTTCCCGTAGAAAAAGTCGTAATTTATATTCATGTTGAAATAAATTACATTTTGTAGATGCTTAGAGCATATGCAGATAGCTGTCCATGGTTAGGACTAAACTGAAAACTGAAAAAAAAATAAAAAATTTGCAAATACATCAAGCCTATATTTTCCTGCCCTTCTTCTTTTCCACCCTACGCCAACCCTGTGAGTCAGGAGGGGGAACAATGATGGCCTGCGGGTGCTCTTGTATGTTCACTGGAGATTCTTTGTCGGATTCTGATCCTTCAGATCCATGAGTTCTTTTATTGCCACTAAAATCCAGCTGTGGAATTATCTGCTGCTGAAAATGGTCCTCCATTTGAGGGTCTGGTGCTTTTTCTTCCTGTGTGCCGTTCTGTTCCATATTTGTATCAGGTTCCTCTTGGTTCACTGTATGCTCTGTCCTCTGCATATCCTCTTTTTCCCTCCAATCGGTGTGCTGCCATCCATTCAGCTTTTTTGGTTGTTTCTTGTTCACTTTGGGGTCCTTCTTGCCCAGAGGGCAGGTGTTTTGAAGATGCCCTGTTTGCATGCATCTAAGGCACCTGAATGCTGTATTTTCATAATCAAGCGGTTGTATCCTCTGCGTATTATTATAGTTCAATGTGATGTGATCAGGTAGCCCCATACTTAGATCCACTTCTACACATAATCTAGCATAGGTGAATATTCCTTGGTTAATTCTTTCTTCATCTGTTTTAAGGAATTTCCCCAAAGAATTTCCAATGGCTGATAAAACTTTGTTGTGCCAGAAGTGTAGAGGGAGGTTATGCAGTCTCACCCAAACAGGAACTGTTGTTACTTTCATAGTATTTGCATCAAAATCAGGGAACCAGGGGATGGTGAAGAGGCCAGCCTTTCCCCAAAACCATGGCCCCTGATTGATAATGTTGTCACGTTCTTGTTCTGTTGTAAAGCGAACTATGAAGAAACCCTTTGAGCATAGGTGAACTTCACAGTCCGGTGACCATGTTGAGAGGATCCAGTGATGCAGGGCATCTGATTTTGGCCAGAACCCATTAAATCTACATATAACAGCATGAGTGGCTAGATCAGTGTGTAGACTAGTTACCTCCGGTGAAGTTACTTGGATCGTTGGAGATTCCAGTGTTTGTTCCACAATATAGGGACCTGGTAGCTCTGGTGCTGGTGCTGGTTTGGGTTGAATGTTTTCCCCTTTACCGTTCACCGCGTCCTTAAAGGAGCCTGTATTCTTTGAGCTGGACCCATTGACTGCATCACGAAAAGAGCCTGGAATCTGTGATCCGCTGGCTGCTGCACCTCCCCGAAGCCTCATATTGACTATAATGTTAGATCCTGGCTTAATGTTGTAGTGGCCTATTGTCCAGTGATCTTGTATCGATCTGCCTTCTGAGAGCAGATGTTGGTATCCTTCCGGAAGGCCAATGTGATTGGCAATGATTTTCTTCAGTTTTGAGACTTTGTCTGAAGCTTGAATCCAGATTGGGGTTGATTTCCCAGAGGGGGGCTTTATAAAGATTTGGAACCATAGATCTGTTGAGGATGCCTTCAGATCCACTGAGTCTGCCTTATCCAGGTCCGATTTTATGGGTTTGGTTTTTAGATCTGGCGGGCTCCCATCTATCTTCCGCCTGGATCTGGACAGATCAGATAGATCCTCCCCAGATCTGCCATATTTGGCCCGATCTATTATGGGAGAGGATAGAACTGCTGCATGCAGGTCCCTTTCTTTGTTTGCCGCTTCCGGGTCGATGTAATCCCTACCAGATTTTGCCTGATCTGTTGTGTATGAGGGCAGATCTGCTGCTCTCGGGCTCTTTTCCTGTGAACTGAATTCCTGGGGAGGACCGAAACCCTTGATGGACTTCTTGTCGGTGGGATTGACCATGACGGAGACGTTGCTGACTACGTCTGAGTTGTCCTCGTATCTGAGTACCTGTCCAGGGTACTCCTTCTCTTTGCTGGGGTTCCATTTTGACGGGATTTGTAGGGTGAAACCCTCGCTTCTGTAGGTGAGAGCGAGCTGCCTGCTCGTTGCGAGAGTCCTTGTGATTTCTGCGTCGGCCCGCTTGAGAGCACAGCAGGAGACTGTATTCTTGGATGGAATGAAGGACGAAGACTTGAAAGGACTCCCGCGGGAGGAGAATGAGGGAGTGCGGAGCACGATCGCTGGTGTAGCAGAAGCCATTTTTTCTCCTCTCAATCAATTCAAGATATTAGTAGTCCTTGATCTCATCTTCAAAAAAAAATATTATTATATATAAATAAGAATAATAATATTTGCTTTAATTGACAATAAAATTATTAATAAAAAATAAATTTGAAAATTCTATTCAGTTTAACAATTTTAAAGATATTAATATTAATATTATTAATATAAAGTGTATTAATATTAATATTAATAAATAACATTAATAATATTTACATTTTAATTATTTTAATCAAATGTGTTCAAATATTGTCAATACTATCAATCATTGTTACTCATAGCCAACCATGGCTGAATGTCGCATTGTGAAAAGGATTGTCTCACCATGAAAATAAACCATGTTTATTTTAGTGTTTGTAATATTTATATTTGGGTTTACCAATGTTTAGTTTATAATATTAGTCCCTTGGGTTTAATATTATTCCCTTGGGCTTATAGTTCCTTGGGGTTTTAGTATTAATCACTTGGGTTTATGTTTCCCTTGTGTTATCACTCAGGTTGTTCCCAAAAGTTGTAAGAAAGGGAATACGGCCGAGGTAACCATAGACCAATCTTTTAGATACAGGTTCTAGCCAATCTGCATCCAGAGAGGGCTCTCTCTTTATGATTTAGCTTTGTTTTTGAAAGGTTTTAGGCTAGCTATGAAGTTCAAGGGTTTTGTTTTGAGTTTGGTTGGTGAGATTCAATAGAACAGTGAGGTAAAACTGAAGAGTTCAGTCCATTGGGTGTGATGGAGTCAATAGGAGAATGGCTTCTTGGATTTGTTTTCTAACAGAGGATGGCATCACAGAGCAAGGTACTCAAACATGGAACAATTTAAAGGCTAGAATCAGATGGAATGGACTCAAATGGGTGAAGGGCAGTTAAGAATCCTTCATCATATTGAAGAGAGGGAAAGTGAAAGCTTACCGACAAAGAGCAATTAAGAATTCTTTATCAAATAGTCAACATGAGAGAATCAGGGGAAACAAGAGCAATTAAGAATTCACTGTTTATGCTAATTCTGAAGAAAACACAGAGAATAGTAAAGAATGAAAACATAGTGCAGCTAAGCAAATTTTGGATTAATCTTTTTCTCTACTATTCAGATCATGAAACACAGATGATATAACAGACAAGAAACTATAAACACAAGGTAGAAAGTACTCATTGATCCATGGTTTAATTCAAGAATTATGTGACAAGTCTTCTGCATCAATTCTTCTTCCAGTAAACCAGACAACAATTTGTTTCCAACGGATTTTTATTCCAAAGTTCAGTATTACAACAAAGTCTAAGAAATCTACCCATACCCAACCTCTTCAAAACTCTGATGAAGGGGGTACTTATACAACAAAATAGGTACAACAAATATCTCATAAAAGTTGTGAGATAATATCTAAATCTTAACCTAAACTAGTTTACAAGTAATATAGAAGCGGCTAACTTATGTTGTGCTGGAGGCAGGCTCTTAGGGTTTGGCTTACAGCTGTCCTATAGTAGCTCTACGCATATACCTGTCTTAACTGCGCTCTTTAATTCTGATCTGCCAGTCTTTATTGTTGAGTTGATATTCTTTGACTTTGATCTGACACTCTTTAATGCTGAACCGACCTTGCTCACCACTGTCTTAGCAAAATAGAATTAATGACGTGTCCTTTGAGTATCTTTCCTTTGGTAAATCATGTCTCTGACGGTCCACTAGATAGGGCAGCAAGTATCCCTGTATATCTTCATTTTTGTCTTCTGCAAGCTTGGAAGTTCCTCGGTGCTGGTTCAATTTGTGTTAAAAGAGGAAGAAGCTGTATTGGGCATGTTGAATAGCAGGCTGCGGAGCTTGCGTTGTGGCTTTTCTAATGAAGAGGCGGTCGGAAAACTGGAGCTGAGTAGGTCATTTGCTGTGATCAGAACACAGTTTTGCAGCGAAAAAATATAACAAAAATGACCCTTTTCCCTTTTATTCGACAAAATGAAGCTTGGAAGGAAATTTTGGTTCGAAGGACGGATGATGTCAGCATGACGTATGGGACAGATGACATGGCAGTGACGTGGAAGGTGATGTGGCAGGGTGACGTCAGCAAAGGACAACAGATGTCAGCAGATGACGTCGGTAGGGGGAGGGCGGTAAGTGGTTTTTCCTGCACCGCTTTTGGGCATGGGCGGTTTCGGGCGGAGGGCGAGCGAGCACCCCGGGAGCGTGCCGCGTGGCAAAGGTACGATGCCAAAACCATTGTTTCCCTGGGAGTTAAAGTTTGGCAGTTGAGGGGGTCGTGAAATGGATAACGGCCATCGGATGCGAGGGCCGAGATCGGACGACAGACGCTTAGCGGAGATGGCGGATGGTAAATGTGTGGGCCCGATAAATTAAAGTTTTTTAAATGTATCGGGACTACTTTCATTAGTTTGCAGGGTTGATTTGGTTAAGTTATTAATTAACCGAATGTTAATTAATCCTTTGAATGGTACGGTAAGGATTCTTAATAGGTTTCTGATAAACTTATTAATTCCCGATAAATAGATATATGGTTATATTTCACCCAAGGGCGGGATATTTAATAATGCAGGGATTTTATTTATATATTTACATAATACGGGGTTAGGAATGTTTATATGGGAGTTATATAGTAAAGTTAGGGTTAATATGAATTTTTGAATGGAGTGCTAAGTTATAAAAATATTTTAACCTTTGTAGTTAAAACTTAGGCTAGAGTTTGAAAAGGGTTTTTATGGAGAATTGTTGCCATTTTCCTAAGAAAAACAGAGTTTCACTTTTATGAAATGAAATGAGTGACTTTAGGATATTAAGCAGATCTTAATACCTTTGGGAAGTTAGTGAGTGATGGGGAGAAATGTGAAGGGGAGTTAGTCATGCCTCACTTGGGCTGCTCCAAGTCTGATGTCTGCCATGGCACTTGTGATAGAGATAAGATTAACACATTTTAAGAGACAAAACTTATCACAAGTCTCATTCTGCAACAACAATCTACCTACCCTGCCTACTTTGCCTAACATTTTTTTCTTCTTTCTCTGGGTGCACTTAGACTAGCAAACCCTTATAAATATTCTTTTTCTTTACATGGTAGGTCTACCTAATTTTGCACTTATTTCTTCCAAGGGCTCAGATTAAACTGTTGAGCTCCTTTGCTTCTCTACCTATCTACTTATCTACCAAGATTAAACAGTTTGGACAGATTCTATTCTCTATCTCTAAAACAGGAAATTCAAAACATGAACTAGCCAAGATGAAGCTATCCGGCCATTCAACAATTGTGGCATGAAGTTCAACAAGCTGCACACAATGTTTTATTTGCAGAAAAATGGAAAAGTAGTGGAATTTTGGACTTGCACACTTTCCTGGTCTTTTTGTTTGGGGTTCATTACTTTTAATTTTTTCTTTTGACCATTTATTCTTTTTACCCTTTGATTTTTCTTTTAGGGTATACCCTCTTTACATTTTTTTTTTAATTTTTTTGATTTTTTGATAATATGGAAACCTTTATAGCAAGGAAAGTTATGAACATATTACAGAGCTCAACCAGTCAATCATGAAATATGACACCTATTACTATAGGAGTATAACACCTTGAGTTCATAATATCAATCACTTGGGTTTATTATTAACTTGGCTTTATAATATCAATCATGGTCAACCATAGTCAACCATAACCAACCATGGTCAACTGTGATCAATGATTGTCCGATCTCGCGTTATGAAAAAATATTCTCCACTAAGGGTATATATACCTTGGATTTATAATATAAGTCCCTCGGGTTTTTAGTATTAATCCATTGGGTTTATTGTTAATTTGGGTTTATAATATCAATTGCTTGGGTTTATTATTCCCCGGTCAACCATGGTTTATTATGATGTCAACCATGGTCAACCACGGTCCAACATGGAATTGTGATAAGGATTGTCTAAATATTACAATAAATGAAGGTCAATCATGTTTATTTTAGTATTTATAATATTTATCTTAGGGTTTATATATGTTGGGTTTATAATATTAGTCCCTTGGGTTTAATATTATTCCCTTGGGTTTATAATATCAATCCCTTGGGTTTATTATTCCCTTAGGTTTATAATATGAATCATGGTCAACCATTGTCAATCATATCCAACCATGGATGGATGTCGCATTGTGCCAAGGATTGTCTCACTATGAAAATAAACCATGTTTATTTTAGCATTTGTACTATTTATATTTGGGTTCACCAATGTTCAGTTTATAATATTAGTCCCTTGGGTTTAATATTATTCCCTTGGGTTCATAGTCCCTTGGGGTTTTAGTATTAATCCCTTGGGTTCGTAATGTCAATCCCTTGGGTTTATTATTAACTTGGGTTTATAATATCAATCATGGTCAACCATAATCAACCATGGTTAATTGTGGTCAACGATGGTTCGATCTCGCATTATGAAAAAATTATCTCCACTTAAGGTTTATATGCCTTGGGTTTATAACATTAGTCCCTTCGATTTAATATTATTCCCTTAGGTTCTTAATCCGTTGGGTTTTTAGTATTAATCCCTTGGGTTTATAATATCAATCGCTTGGGTTTATTATTCCCTAGTAAACCATGGTTTATTATGATGTCAACCATGGTCCAACATGGAATTGTGATAAGGATTGTCTCAATATCATAATCAATGATGGTAAATCATGTTTATTTTAGTGTTTATAATATTTATCTTATGGTTTATATATATTGGGTTTTTAATATAGTCCCTTGCATTTTATATTATTCCCTTGGGTTGATAATCCCTCAGGTTTATTATTCCCTTAGGTTTATAATATCAATTATGGTTAACCATTGTCAATCATAGCCAACCATGGTCAACCATGGTTGAATGTCACCTTGTGACAAGGATTGGCTCACCATGAAAATAAACCATGTTTATTTTAGTGTTTATAATATTTATATTAGGGTTTACCAATGTTGGGTTTATAATATTAGTCCCTTGGGTTCATAATCCCTTGGGGTTTTATTATTAATCTCTTGGGTTTATGTTTCCCTTGGGTTCATAATATCAACCCCTTGGGTTTATTATTAACTTGGGTTTATAATATCAATCACGGTCAACCATGGTCAACCATGGTCAACTGTTGTTAATCATGATATGATCTCACATTATGACAAAATTTGTCTCCATATAAAAATCATTCACAATAATGGACAATCATGGTCAATTATGGTCAAACCATATGGATATGGAAATCAACCATGGCCAACCATGGTCCAACGTTATGTTCTGACAAAGATTGTCTCAATATAAAAATCAATCATGGTCAACCATGGCTAACCATGGTCGAAAGTTGCATTGTGACAATGATTGTCTCTATATTGAAATAAAAAATGGTTAACCATGGTTAACCATGTTTATTTTAGGGGGGCTTCCACCCTTCAGTATTGAAATTACTAGCTACTACTTATATTTTCTCAATTTTGAAATAACATAATTACATATATAATATAATATCTCTTTGTATACTATATTATTCTATTTTCGTTACCTCACCTTTGATTGATTTCGTCCCCTCAAAGAGCTATGCGAAGGCAAGGTTTATAAACCTACTCCATAAAAATGATCCTGCTTGGTGAAATCAATCATCTCGATCTCCCCTTTCAATGGATGGAAGAATGTGATTTTTCTACTGAGGGGGGTCGACCCCTTTCTTCCAATGAGCGAGTGGATACACTACTCTCGATGCTACACATAGTTGGTTCAAGCTCTCTTATTTATGTATTAAGACCCCTCCCTCCCTTTGCTTCTCTCAAAAGTGTGTAAGAGACCGTTGGCAGAGTTCCAAGCCAGATTATAGTAGGCAAGGAAGTCAGAGGCTTAATTGCACTTTATTGGGGCATGAAAATGTGCTTAGGTGCCACTTTCAATGCTTCGAAGGTTCGACTGGGGGCATATAAACTCGATTTATTTCTTTGAGCCAAGTCATCTCCTATAATTGGATCCGTATCGGCATCTTAATCTAGAACTATAAGATCTTAACCTTCCCCTTGGAATATTGTGCTTATACCTGTATAGAGATTCGTTTCATTCTGTGCATGCTCCTACCTTTACCATTACACCTACCTCTTCTCCCATTGCCTCTGGTTCTATAAAAATAAGATCAACGAGTATTCCTAGCTCGTGGTAATTTCCAATGTTTCCATCCGTTCAAGATGTAGTTATAGTGGTAGCTTTTATTACCCAACAAGTAGGTAGTTCCATTATAGCCCAAAAAGGAGCGGTGTTGAATATTACCCAACCAGTAGGGAAGCGGTAGGGTCAAAACCCATTAGCTAAAGCTCATAACACCATCTCCTTCCCTTCCTTGGCTCATAGTCGAAGTTATTCAGCGTTTCATTTGGTCAAAGTTTCATTGGGAGCTAGTGAGACCTCAATGGGTTCTTCTTTGCTCTTTCTTTCACACTTCAGCACCATTAGATTTTGCTCTTTCTTTCCACCACCATTACCATTCTATTTAGGTGGAAGAGTAACCTTCCGTCCCATTGAGTGTTCATTAGCAGCCATGAGTTCCAATGATTAACAACATTTGAACCATTAGCTTTCGCTCTATCAAGGTTCCCTTCCCATTAAACCACTGGTCTGGTAGTAGATGGGGATGGAAATAGTTGATTGGTGGAAATATTATATTGTTCACATTGGTATTAATGGATTGGGCTACTATTAGATTGGGAAGATCTTAGTTGATGGTCCTAGTGAAATAGTATACGGGGAGTATATTGGGATTCAAATAGTTGATGGGATGGAACTAGTATAGTGGGATTGGAGATAGTATAGTGGTAATCGTACCATTATAATCATGACATGGTGATACAAATGATATGGTTGAAATGATCTATTGGTAGAAATCGCACCCCTTACAACTTCCTCAAGGTGAGGTTGATGGGTATGATATTAGTTGATTTCCATAGTGAAATAGTATATTGGGAATGGATTCGTCACAGTGTTTCGTTCAGTGTCAATTCAAACCATTGGCTTCAGATCCAACCTTTCTTTTATCCAACCAACCCATTGGCTCAAGCTCTATCTGATAACGCTCTCCTTGTTGACCCCACCCCTAGAGGGCATTATCGGTCGACTGTTGAACCCCCACTCCCTAACCACCCCCGCGGACTCGAGCAAGTTACAAATGGCTTTCCCATAGCCTCATTAAGTGTAGAAATGATATCCATTTTTCCCAACTTCCTCGTGGTTGTACAAACAATATGGTAGAAGCACGATCTATTTCCTACGACCTTTCTCATGGTGGAAGTGTAGAAACGATATCCAACCCCATGGCTTCATAAAGTGACAAATGCCTACCCTATACCATAGTGTTTAGTCGAAGTATTCCCATAGTTCCATACCGTTCAGTTAGCCATGAGCTAAAGAGATTAACTGGTGAAAATTCAACCATTAGCTCTATTATTTTTCTTAGTTGATTAGTTAGTGTAGTGTTAGTTCACTTCATGGGCTATTAGTTCGATTAGTTTCCTTCTTAGTTTGCTTAGTTTCCTTAGAGTTAGCATATGAGCTTATGTTCTTATTGAGCTTAGTGGGGTTATCTTTGTTAGTTCTTTCAAATTAGCTAGTGTAGTTTGTTTACAATTTGAGTTTGCTTGGTGATCTTGTTGAGCTTAGTGAGTTCTATTGGGAACTAGCCTGAAAATCTTTCATCCAAGAATATAGCTCAAGTAGGAGTTCATAAGTAAGTAAACCATTCCCGTTAGCTCATTCATTCATTCATTTTTTTCATTTCTTATTATATATGTTCTAATGCACCATTAGTTGTATTAGTTTGTTTCATTCGTTTTCTTGGTTGGATTCGTTTCCTCTAGCGTTATCCTTCCTTTTGCATACACTATTGAGTTAGATTATTTGGTTCTATTATCAATGAAAACCAATAGTTTAATAGCAACAATTAGATTTCATTCGTTCCATCAATTAGTTTCTTTCTTAGTGCTATTATAAATTAACACTAAACAATTCTTTTTATTGCTAATAGTTTGATATCAATTCACACTATCCACTATAGCTAGCGTTCTTTCAATATCTCTATTCGATGTATTGTCAAAGGTAATATTTTGTTAGTAGTCCCAGTGTCCCGTAACGTTCATAGAGGGCAGGAGGAGAGCTATTAGGATTGGAGTTTCGTATCATTCATTGAAGGCAGGAGGTAAGTGTTAGTGAATATAGTGCAATAAGCATTGAATATATCCCATGTAATCACAAAATATATCAAAGCTTCAATTGTGTAAGCTCTAAGTAGCTTCTCTCTAGTAGTGTGTCAAGGTTTGAAGTGTCTTTCCAAGTGACAAGGGTAAATGGTGTAGCTTAGTCAAAAGCGTATTGTTCAGATTCCACATCAAGGTATAGGTGGTAACTTGGCATTATATATGAGAATATATCCATTTTGTTTTTCTTTCTTTGTTCCCCACGTCCTTATGGTTTTCAATCTATATGTTGTTGTCTGTTGCATGTTAAGAAGGGGTAAGGATAGATGCGTATGTCCAATTCACATGGGGTAAAGAGTTAGAGATTTCTCATGTGGGAGAATGTAAGAATGTGAAAGGTGTAATGTGCATCAAGACCTCTAGTCCTAGGCCTCTATTGAGCGTTAGCAATCTTAATCCTAATAATGTGGGCAAGCATTAGCGATCAATCACCAACATGTAGGCAAGCAAAATGGATCAAATATCTAAACTCATGCATGTGTAAGCCGACGTAATTCCCATGGACTAATGAAACAAATGACTAATCCCTATCCCACGGCCTTATGCTAGATGTGTAAGCCTCACATAGTACTCCATGAACTCATAACTAACTGCCTCACCTCACTACTAGTGTAATATAACCTACAGTAACCATTTTCTTATTGGTAAGCAACTGTAAGGGGACAAGAGGTATGATATTCCACCTCATGGGGCAAGATGTAGTATCTCTCCAACAAAGCTCAAGAAAGCACACTCATATTTCATCAACCTGCGGTAGCCCTCCAAGGTTAAGGGGGATTTTCTTAAGCCCTTCTTAAACTAGGCACAAGTGGAAGCGATCATTACCCAACCTGGAGGCAAGCGTTCTCTTCTTTTTTTGCTCTCAATATCAACCTTCTGGCAAGGCGATATCACTATTCGCCAACCAAGAGTAACATTAACTATAAACCTCAATAACAAAGCTCAAAGCTGCTGCTATTCTGTTTTGCATCCTGATAATTGTGGCAGGATTTGTGGGTCTGAGGGGCCCTATTAAGTGTTGTTGTCTGTTCTATTGGTTGAGCCGTTGGTTCCTTACACCCTTCCCTCCTGGGCAAGTAGCAGCTCTGTATCTAGAGTGGGATGAAGGGGGAAGTGTCAAACTGTAAGTCTTGATTACACGGGGTAAAGAACTAGAGTGTCTTCCTCTCCTTTTAGTCGAGCCATCATTTGTCTTCCTGGGAGGTTGAAAATAAGTACTGTGCTTTGTTCCTCTCTCGTGTGTCAAGACTATAATTATGTCCAACTAGGCCTCTTCTTGTGAGTGTCAATGCCTCCATTGTCAAGGATTCTCTCTTGTAAAGGCTTCTATAGGTTTCAAAAATAAAAATGTGTGTATGAACTGAGAGCATCATAAATAACATAATGTTTCCTGAAAGCATAAAGGGCCATGCTAATTGACGTGTACTCAGAGGTGGTGGCTGTGATTGGTCCATCCATTGTACTAGCTAACCTCAAACAAATTTCTTCTTCAATTGAATCAAACCCAGTCGATTATAGAGAAATTTTGAGAGAATCTAGTCTCCCGAATCTTCTTGCATGCTCCAGGCATTGTTGCTGAAGATGCAATAAGTGACCAAACTTGAAGAAGTGGTGTGGTAACAAAACTTGTTTACATATTATATATGAGAATATCCAAGGCCATATCATCTTCCTCTGGTGGTATTGACTAACTCACTCGGTCTCTTCCCATCCCATACCGTACCTTCTCATACTATACCGTTCGTTGACCCCAACTCACACCCAACAATATGTGTTCTATCAATTGAATCAATCAATAAGTCTGTGGTGCAACTTCTGGAAATGTGTGCTGTTGTGCCCATTGTACTGGTCCACCCCAACCCTAGTTGTTGCCTATCAATCTCACCAATCTCATAAAAAACTGTAGGCCCCGCTCACTCATCTAATGTGGAAATCAATTAATAATTAACCGATGCTACTTGTTGCCATCATCGCTTACAGTAATTAGTTCACACATGGCACGAACACCTACCTACATGGAAGGGGTATTGAGAACTGGTAACAATGGGCTTTCTTTGTGCTATTGGTAAAGATCCGAACTTACTAACTAACTCACTGCCTCCTAACCTGCCTCACCTGAGTGACTGATTGATTGACGACTACCTCCTCTCCAGGGATGGGGGGTAAGAGAACTGGTAACACAAATATAATAACCTCCAGTTAATGGCGAATTGGTCAAAAATGGAAAACCATCTCCATCCAGGGCATATGGTATTGCAACAGGTGGAGACAACAACCCTCCTACGCCCAAAAGTGAATTTCGAATTTGGCAAGGGGGAAAGATCACGTCGAACAACTCACTGCGTATAGGTTCATTCACGTAAGGTTCCCATGAGTAGGTCCATGTTTCTATCACTGCCAATAGTTATCACCTCCTGGCTATGAAAACAACCCCTTGGCTATGACCCATCTGTGAATGTACTGGATTACAATGACACCACCTCTTGGCTAGCAAACCTCCTTCCTGGCTCTAGCCCCCCCCCCCCCCCCCCCACTTAGCTATAACTCATTCATCACAATCTGTGGTGTCCTTCATTATGCATCCTATATCCCAAACCAAAAACACACGCCACAAGGTGGTTTTGCATGGCTATATATATCATAGAATCTTTCTAATATGCCCCAAATATCCATAAAATACCACTTGAGGAACCTCATGATAATCCATTTGTATCCATGTTCTTTGATAGTTCAAATCATTCCTCAAATTATGGGGTTCATTACATAAAGAAGGGCCATCTAACCAGGTGGACAAAGGGGTTCATCTATCGCCATTAGTTTGTCTCGGTCTAATGAATGGTGGTGGAGAGTGTTATCACTCAGGTTGTCCTTAAGCTCCGGAAAAGGATACGGCCGAGGTAACCACAGACCAACTTTGGAATGTAGGTTCTAGCCAACCTACAATCAGAGAGGGCTCTCTCTTTTAGGTTTAGCTTTGTTTAAAATGATTTTAGGCTAGTTATTGAGTTCAGGGGTTTTTGTTTTGTTTTTGGTGGGAAGGAAGATGTCTCAAGTAGAGAGGAAAAACATAGTCTGGTAAGTTTCAAACCATTGGGCGTGGAGTCGAGAAGTGGGACTGCTGGTGCGTTTTCTTGGTCACAAGAGAAATAAGGAGCAAGGTAGCTGCTCATGAAACAACACTTAAAGCTTAAAAGGATGGAATGGGAGATAAGGAATGAGAGGCAATAAAGAATCTCTCACTCAGCTTAAAAGGGGAGAAGTGTTACCGAGAAAAGTGTCTATTTAGAACTGCTCTATCCCACTAAGGTGTGACAACTGCCTTAGAAACAAACAAAGAAAAACTACTTTTGTATAATTTCCTTTATGAACTATAAATAGAGAGGAGTAGAAAGAACCAACTTGTGTCTTGCGGTAATCCTTTGATCCAATCCCTCTCTTCTTTTACAGCTTCCAGCTACCTGCTCCCTTACTTGCACAGCTTCACCAAGTACCTGTAAGATCATAGCAGAAGAAAACTATACAAAGACATGGATCTATATTCATAAACATCTTAGGATCAAATTTAAGTTAACCATACAAATGTAACAAGCATCAATGATACAAAAGCATGGAGGAGAAACTCAAATAATTTTTATTGATAAACAAGAAGATCCAGGAGGAGTTACAACCGATGGTTCCTGACCCAGCATCAACCTCCCAACAAAGAAGCCCCTCTTCACCTCCAACAAAGCATAGATCACCCAATACTCTAATGTTTGTCTCAAAACCAACAACAATTCCTTACAATGTGTAAAATTTCAGCCTCCGGATCTCTAGGATGAGGGATCCATATATAGATATGTGTAAGGAGGATGAGTCAGCTTGTGATTTGATTAGTGTCTTCTCTCTGTCAGTTCTTGTTTCCACTTGGAGATTGAAGGTCTCTTACTCATCCTTGGTCGAATTCAGTGAGGCAAGTGTCATAGGAGACGATTCTGGAAGCTTCAATTGTCTCTCCACCTCGCGGAATGACACTGCCATTTGTCATTTCTTGCCCAACGCACCCTCATAGTGCATTTAGGTGTGTTGCAACGCACCTAGCCAGTGTATTTAGGTGCTATGCAACGCACCTAGCCAGTGGAGCAGCTGAAATGATCCTGTTTTGACTTATTCCGAGCAGTTTCTGGTGGAGAACTTCTGGGAGAAGCTGTAATTTTTTGACCTTGTTCCTTTAGGGGTTAGAACAACACTTTTAGGGACTTAGGAGCCCTTGTTTTATGGACATTTCATGCTTGGAGTTGTAAGGCACAAAAATGTCTATAAAAGTTTCCCCCTAAAGTATGAGGCCGTTAATCGGGTGAAATGCTTTATTATGAGGATCCGAAGTTCTTTCAATGCTGGGAGGAGACCTGTAATAAGATACAATACAGTACATTATCTTCATACTATTTTTCATGATCTAGCTGAGGCGGGCATTCCCATGCTCAGCTTTATAAATTCATTTTCATGTACATAGGACAGACAATCGTCTGATTGTAGGCTGATGATTCTGATAGAGCCATCATCCTTTTGGTAGGATGATTATCTGTGCTGCAATGCTGCACATTTAATGTCTTTATTTCCCTGGTATATATCGCAGCCCGGATGGATGAAACTAGATCCGGGGTCTTCAATCTCTTCCGATCTTCACTCGAAGTACAAGTCGATCCATGTGAGAAATGTTCTGGAGTCGAACATGGAAAGACATCGCTTGATTACTAGTCAATGATGTAAACTGTTAACAAGTGCGAGAGGAATCAGCGATAATGATAATGATCCTCAAGGTATTGCAGTACAATTCACGTGGTGTGAATAAAGGACTTGGCGTCGAACACCACGCAAAATCTTTCGGTCGAAGGTCATTGATGTAAACCTTTCGCCGGAAGTGAGAAACTTGCCATTGAGGCATGCAAGCTTCAAAGTACTGAATGGGGTGTTCCTAGACCAACTTCTTGGATAATGAGTAGATGTCGACAAGAAGTGATCCGTCACAGGAGGGCATTAATGAATCCCACATCAATGACATGGAATGGAGCAAATGATTTTGATGGAGGTGAAAACGATCTGATGATATACGGTTCAGGGTGGCGGTCATGAAAGAATGGAGTATAATGTATGGTAGTGGGTGGGACATAGGTGGCCTCTCTGGATGACTTCTCTTGAACATGTCGGCGACACTGATGTGATGGATTGGTAGCATTAACCCCAAATGTGGATGTTATGGTGTGACCATGGTGATGTGACCGGTGAATGAAACAACCCAACCCGAATCGGACACGGAGTGGAAGTGTCATGTTCAAGAGCGACTTGCTACCAATAAAGATTCCTTGAGTTTTCTTCCCAATTTTTCCCCAGTCATTGCTGACCAGTACCTCTTTATTTTTGTCAAGCTTGAGGAGGATAACATATGCTTGTTCTATAATTTTCCCTTCGGGCAAACCCATCGTTATGTTTTAACGAGCCTAGCAATAGTGAAACTCGTTCTCGTCTAAAGACAAGTTTGTCGCTATTAATCTTTTTAACGAGTTTAATGACAAAGATAACTCGGTCCCTTTCATTTTTAGAGAGTCTGAAAAGGTACGTAAAGGTAACTCCAAAATTCCTTTTTCATCATCTAATCCCTTAAGTCCGAAAAAGTATAAAATAATACAGAAGGGATGAATTTTCGATAGTTTTAACGAGTCGAACAAAACAAGCGCTCGATCTTTTTGTGCAATAATCCCTCAAGTCCAAAAAGATTAAAATCTAGATGAGGGATAGCACTTCCTGTCCCTTTAACAAGCTGGAAGGCCAAGGAATCTACAATCTTTTCATATTTTATGAGTCAGTTGAAAAGAGCTTAAAGAAGACTCATCTTTTGAGGAACGAGTGATAAAACGGGTAGCAGCTGATTCCAGGTAAGGTTTGGAATTTTCCAATCACGGCAGTGTCACAAGGATGGCTAGTGAAATCACTCTTCGCAGCTGTTCCTGAAAATGGGTAAAAAATCAAGTGGAGGTGAATGATCGGCCAATGAAAAAGTGGAGGTGACGGTGCAAACACAACCAAGGCTTTAATGGCTGAAGTACTACATTCACGGTGGTTATTTACCGGGGAATAGTTCATTTTTTAATGAGCTTAAACGCGGGTGGAAACATTTTCTCATGTCTTATGTTTATTTTTTAACGAGCTTGAACTATGTGCTAAAACTGCTCGATAAGTTTGCATTCCCCCAACATAATAACTCAAATCGAGGTGCATGCCCCCTAAGCTTCATTGCATTCAACTCGGTGGTTGGAATGAAGGTTTACCTTTTAGACTTGGAAAGGGGATTTGTTTCATTTTTTAATGAGGTTGACACAGTAAAAGAACTATCCTCATGACTCCTTGTTTCATTTTTTAACGAGGTCGACACGAGATAAGAACCGTCCTCAGAATCCACCATATTTACAGTATTTGATAGAAAATCAAAAACTGATGGATGATTAAGGTTACTGGAATAATCTTCGTGGTAATCCAGAAGATGGGAGCGATGGTGGTAATCTTCCCATTGTGCCTCTCCTATCATCATTGATTGAATGATTCCTTTGTCTGTAGAATGTACATGCGACCAAGGATCTGAAGAGGTACCATATTCCTTAGACCTATCTATCCAAACACTCGATGAGCGTTGATTTTGGTTTGCCCCCCAGGCCAAGAAAATTGATTGCTACAATATTTCTATTAGGGCGATGATCCATGCTGACAAAATGTTTAGGAATCTTCCGAATCCATTAGATATAGAAGATTTCATATTGCAGGTTTCCACTGTGGCCACTTCCGCCAGATTACTCGAAGGCGGTAGGGCAAAAGTACCCATTAAGGTAGGGTCTTTTAGGAGACCTACTCCGATATTTTGAAGCGAATGTTTGCTTCCATGGATCGTTGGGATGCTTCTCGTAACTTGTGAACTGTTGGGGATAAATGTTTGTTGGTCGACAATTGTAATTCTTCCTTGAAAGGGAAATGCAATCTTCCTGAAGTAGGTCGACACAACTGTGGCCATGGCATATATCCAGGGCCTTCCTAGCAGGATGTTGTAATCGAGGTTTTCGTCGATTACTTCAACATCAATTTCTACCGTTTTGCCCCCAGTTCAACTTGCAAGTTACTTAAAATCCCGTATGGAGTGTATGATCGTCCATCAAATGCTTTTAATGTCGTTGACGATCTCGACAAGGGTGGTGAGCCTAAATTT
This sequence comes from Pinus tabuliformis, assembly GCA_031772625.1. Taxonomy (NCBI): domain Eukaryota; kingdom Viridiplantae; phylum Streptophyta; class Pinopsida; order Pinales; family Pinaceae; genus Pinus; species Pinus tabuliformis. The sequence goes on from CM062805.1 coordinate 1,380,960,312, forward strand.
TTCCAGCAACTCATCGACATAATACATGTAGATGCCCCCTCATCAATAATTGTTCGATGAACAGTTTTGTTGAGGGCTTTCACTTGAATAAGGAAAGCTAGTTGAGCTGGTAACTGAGGGTCATATCCTTTATGATTAAAGGCCACAAGATTGGAATCCATTGGGTCAATCCCACCTATTGCTGATAATAAAGCTTGCTCTTGGGAGGGGCAATTTTGCGGTACCTCAAGTGTCGACATAGCGGACGGCAATTGGGCCAGGTCCTCTACTATATTATAATTCTGTGCTACTTTGGCACGAGGATTAAATGTTGATTTGTGTACTACTCCCTTTGGCGACTTTATCATTGGTTCAGGAATGATGGGTGACATAACTTCGGTCAAAGTTGTTGTCGAACTACTAGGTTGTTCATTAGCCTTGTTATTTGACAGCTGTGGATTCCCGTAATCTTTATTCCTTGTCAAAGCATCATTTTGCTGCTTTGAGATAGACAACATAAGCACTTGGGATCGGGAAGCATTTGGATTAACAACCAGTTTGGTTCCCGGGTTTGGAAATGGATCAGTCAATACTGCTGAGGTTTTTAAACTCTTAAAGAGTTTCTTAACTTTAGCTTTATGTGGACAATCTCTTGTCTAATGATCCTCATCGCATATATGACACCCCGTAGGGGGTTTCCTTTGCCCAGAAGGGTTTGTAGAAGGTTTTTCAGGAGATGACTCATCCTGCTTCTTTTTCCTCCCTTTCTTTTTCCTCTTGTCCCCTGGTTGCTTCAGTTGTTTGCCCTTGTCGGTCGACACGACATTTACTTCCGAGGCAAGAAGTTCCTCATTTGCATTTTGACTAGAAATCTTACGGGTCTTTTTAGATGTACCCTTTGTTGATTTCGTGTCTGTTGTGCCAATCACGCCATCGTCGGCATGAGAGTCATTGTTTGATTTAGGAGGAGGAGGAATTGAGAATTCCGGTCTAGGGGCGTCAGGTATTTTGTCGTAGAGCATGCCAAACTGAGTGTAAATCAAGTCCAGATATTATGCACGAGCGATAACTTGCTCTTCTGTTACGACTCCCCCCTTTGCCACATCTTCCGTGATGGAAGGCAATAATGACTTAATAAACCATTCAGCTAAAAGCTGATCGGGAACATACGTTTTCACCATTCTATGACGACGTCGCCATTCATGTATATGATCAGATATGTGAGTGGCCGTTGTTTGTTTGAAATTGGTAAGAAGTTCCGTTCCAATTTCGTACCTTATCGGTAATTGAAAATGGGTTAAAAAGGTTGTGGCTAGGGTACTGAAGTTGTCGAATGAAGCTCTAGGCAATTCGATATACCATTTTGCTGCTGGACCAGTTAACGTCCTCTGAAAAAGGCGAAGCCTAATTGAATCATCGTTTAGGGTGTTTGATGAACACCACAGATGAAAGGTCATCACATGATTCGACGGATATTCACCCGGATTTCCATTAAATTTAGGAATATCTGATGGAAGTTTATGCGGAATCGCTGGCCACCAAGTGGCATAAGCAATTGGATCATTTGTCAGCCGGTTTAGATCTGGTAATTCTAGAGTTTCTACAAAGGGCAACTGTTGATTCAGGTTAGGCGAAGTATACCCAGGATAAGATGGAATCGCCTGAGCAGTGGGTCTTTGCATACCAGCATAATGTATTTGATGTTGGCAACTTTGACAAGGTTGATGGGCATAACCGTTATAATATGGTTGTTGATAACCGCTTTGGAAATGCGGTTGCCCATTACTTACAAAGACTTGTTGCTCAGGTCCTTGATATGATTGCTGGAATGACAGTTGTTGAGATTGAATCAGCCATGGTTGTTGGACCATTTGCTGTTGCCCAATACTGGATGATTGACCAAGATGAGAAGTCATAGTACTTGTTTGAGCCTGAGTCGCTCCAGATAAGGAGGCACTACCGTGAGGTTGTGATTGAGTCGTTGAGACATGAGGCTGTTGTATTGCAACCTGAGAAACTTGGGGTCGACATACAACAGGTAGCGCTTGTACTTGCGACGCAGTCGCCATAGTAGGTATAGTGGGAATATTCGACACAGGGTGGACTGGTTGCATTGAATATACAACCCTTGGTTGCTGAGGCAGTATTGGTACCCAACCGCTGGATGTAATTCTAGTTTGACCTGAACTTTGTTGTAAACTCTCATATGGTTGTTCTCTGGGAGGGAACAATGAAAAGGCATACTGCCCTCCATATGGTGGAAATCCAGTACTTAAAGGGTAGATTGGCCTTTGAAGACACATTGGATCAATTTGTTGAGTTTCAACATAAGAAATACCAGATGATAATCCGGATGAAGAAATAGGAACTGACCATGTCGTCGCAACAGTCCCTGATTGGACTCCGACTTGTTGTTGATAACTTGCTGGGACAGATGGTATACTGGCAAACATTGTTGGAGTAGCAGTAGGAGGTTTTGCTGCTGCTGTGTCGGATGACACAGTCCTAGATGTCGACGATTGTTCAGACATATCTAGTTTATCCAAAAGATTTTCTAGCGATTCCACAAGAACTTGCGATGAAGGGAGACGAACTTTTTAGACCAACGAGGGAATAGTGATGATTATTTCGTTTAAAATAAATTTTTATACGCTTTGACACAACTTGTTTTTTCAGTTTTTAAGAGTCGAGAAAAAGAAAAAGATGACTCTAGTCTCCTTCGATTTTTAATGAGCCTGAAGTGACAAGTGCTCAGATGGACCTTTTCCGTTAAGGAGTCTGAAAAGGAACGAAAGGGACTGCTCTGGAGATCTAGGTAGAGGGAGTACCAAATCAATAGAAAAACTGCAGAATACGTTTTACGGTACGGCAGTCAATCTTCCGAATGCTGTGTTCAGTGCATTGCGATCGATAGGGCGGCAGACACTGCTTCCTATGGATAAAGGATTTAAGCCTATAGGGGTCTCCCAAAATATACTCGACGGTACGTGGGAGTACAAGTCCGTACTGGCACTTATCGTCTCAAAGTGGAGGAATCACCCAACCATCAGTGAGGACAACAGTTACCAGGCTTTACGACGCCGGAATACGTCTCTAGCCTAGATCTCTAAATGTTGTGCGTTAAGTTCCAAAGCATTGGTAGATTCATTGAATTTATTTTAAGTTGATCTTGCTTATAAAGTTTGCCTTTTGGGTTCACCATGAGATGTAGATGTAATTCCTAAAATGCAATCTAAAGATGATAAACAAACTTTTATCTCTTTTGTGCAATGAAAATCCTAGCTACTAGAGGAAAAGAAAGACACAATCTTTTCACAAAGAGCAAAGAGCACACTGTAAATGCACTTTCCTAAATCAAGCCAAACCGACTGTCTATATGCAAATGCACATGCATGTATTTGTTTTCGACTTTCTTAGTATTGATGCTAAAAAGAAAGTTGATGTACAAATCTGAATTTGCTTCCAAGCGACAAACACAAACAAGCTTCTTTTCGAAATCAAAAGATAGAGACGATTACGACACTTTACGATTTTGAAATGAATACTCATCACAAATTTAGACCAAAGGCAATAGTAAAAGTATAATAGACCATCAACAACAATCAAACTTTCTCCTATGATCGAAATCGACACTTGCAACAGATCTAAATCAAAGGACGATAGTACGACTATTTTACTTTTGCAATGGAAAACTGTAAACGACTCAACAAACACACAAAAACATCTACAGTTATTTTGTACAAAGGAGGCAGAATAACAGCAAGGAAAAGGGGTTTTAAATAGACATATACTGATCACAAGAAGCAAAATTCAGAGACAGAACTGGAAAGAATGAAGCACAAGAACCACAACTGCACAGGGCTAGTCTGATCAGCGCACGTGCAACACAGAGAAACTGCAATGTAGCGGAGGTTGCCCTTTCGGGAAGTGCGCTGAAATGCAGGATCTCTTAACAGTACCTGCGCTGAGCTAGAAACGAGAATCTGTCCGGGTTCTGGGTCACTGTTTGCAGTTCAGTCTTTGGTTTTTGGCCGAGTAAAAGCAATCAGTAATGCACAATCAGGGGTAGATCTAAGGAGGGTCTAAGAGCTATCACAAGGGCAATCAGATAGTTTGTGAACTAGCTGTTCAAATCATAAACAGATCTAGTGAATGGATTGAAGCAGCAGATGTCTACTTTGCATTTGTTATGGCAAATGCAGTTCGAATGCCACTTATAAGTTTATGAAACAAACAACAAAGAGATACACAAACAAACTAATTAGACATTCCCCAGCGGAGTCGCCATTTTGTTACCGGGAAAAGTGTCTATTTAGAACTGCTCTATCCCACTAAGGTGTGACAGCTGCCTTAGAAAAAATAGAGAAAAACTACTTTTGTATTTCCTTTATGAACTATAAATAGAGAGGAGTAGAAAGAACCAACCAGTGTCTTGCGCTAATCCTTTGATCCAATCCCTCTCTTCTTTTACAACTTCCAGCTACCTGCTCCCTTACTTGCCCAGCTTCACCAAGTACCTGTAAGATCACAAAAGAAGAAAACTATACAAAGACATGGATCTATATTCATAAACAACTTAGGATTAGATTTAAGTTAACCATACAAATGTAACAAGCATCAATGATACAAAAGCATGGAGGAGAAACTCAAATAATTTTTATTGATAAACAAGAAGATCCAAGAGGAGTTACAACCGATGGTTCCTGACCCAGCATCACCCTCCCAGCAAAGAATCCCCTCTTCACCTCCAACAAAGCATAGATCACCCAATACTCTGATGTTTGTCTCAAAACCAACAACAATTTCTTACAATGTGTAAAATTCCAGCCTCCGGATCTCTGGGACGAGGGATCCATATATAGATATGTGTAAGGAGGATGAGTCAGCTTGTGATTTGATTAGTGTCTTCTCTCTGTCAGTTCTTGTTTCCACTTGGAGACTGAAGGTCTCTTACTCATCCTTGGTCGAATTCAGTGAGGCAAGTGTCATAGGAGAAGATTCTGGAAGCTTCCATTGTCTCTCCACCTCGCGGAATGACACTACCATTTGTCATTTCTCACCCAACACACCCTCATAGTGCATTTAGGTGTGTTGCAACACACCTAGCCAGTGTATTTAGGTGCTATGCAACGCACCTAGCCAGTGGAGCAGCTGAAATGATCCTGTTTTGACTTATTCCGAGCAGTTTCTGGTGGAGAACTTCTGGGAGAAGCTATAATTTGTTGACCTTGTTCCTTTAGGGGTTAGAACAACACTTTTAGGGACTTAGGAGCCCTTGGTTTATGGACATTTCATGCTTGGAGTTGTAAGGCACAAAAATGTCTATAACAAGAAGGTGAATGAGCTCTGTCTAGGAGCAATTAAGAATTCCTAGACAACTGTCAAAGATGAAGGGATTAGGGGAAACATGAGCCATATGGAATTCATATTCATTACTAACCCAGATGAAAACATAAAGAAATAGAAGAAAATGAGGATAGAGGGTGTTTAAACCAATTCTAGACTATTCTTTCTTTCTACTATTTTAGACGGTATACCAATGGAAAAACAGAGGTAGGAAAACTTATTGAGTCATGTTGCAGCACAAGAATTCCAAATTCACTTCTTCAAAACCATTAGACACAGAGCAGATAGTCTTTCCTCCAAGCCTATCAGCAGTCTTTGATTACAGAAAACATATCAGGTATACAGTGCGAGTCTCCCCTGAAGACTATCAACCAACCGACCCTTAAAACAATACAGAGGGTGGTATATATAGGGAAGATTTATACAAAATTTATCTATTGTAGCTGACCTAACAGGTCTGACAAAAAACTGATTGCTTTAACCTAATCTTATCCGGAAATAAATGCCAGAAAAATATCTTTGAGCTATGCTGGGGGCAGCTGTAACAAGATGAGTTGACGTCTGTCCTGGTGGTTGTGTGCTGTTCATCTCTTATAACTGTGCATTGGTCTTTGCATCCTTTCTGTTCGACGACATTGAATGCTTCTGACTGTGATTTGAGAGCTAGGACGGGCTTACTCTTCTTGTTTTTGACTTTCTGGGGGGCTCATTAATGTTCAGGTGCTTCGAGCCCCAAAAAATCTTCGACTAATACTCTTTGGCTCTCCTCCTTCCTCTGATACTCTTTGGCACTAAATTGATGTTGTTCTGGCATGCTGTGGGTCTTATTCACAAATTAATGGCCGATGTTCGGCCTCTGTTTCTTTCAAAACTGTTTTCTGCTCCTTCCGGTAAGCTTTGCGAAGAAAAATGGGTCATTCGACGCCTTTCGGGCTTGCTGGGGGCCGCAGAATGAAAAGATTCCCTGAAGATTCCCATTCAGGCCCAAAAAATCTAGCAATGAGCGATTTGCGCTAGGCGCAAATCGCTCATCAAAAACTGCCTCAGAATTGGATTCCGAGGCCCCGAAGTGTGATTTTCGCCTCTGCGCAAAAAACTGATGATGACGTCAGCATGACGTGATGTTGTACGGTGGGTGACGTCAGCGATGACGTCAGCATGATGACATGGTGGGATGACGTTAGCATGACGTCATCATGTACGGACGGTGATGTGGCATGACACGTGGCAAGGGGCCACGCAGGCAGATGACTGGACATGTGACTGCGCAGAGGGGGGTGACGTAAGCAGTGACTATGTAGGGGGTGACGTATGTGGTGACGTCACCGGGCAGGAGGCGGTAAGCGGTATTGTGGCGCACCACCTTTGGGGGAGAGCGGTTTCGTGAGGGGGGCCTCTGCCACAGCCCAGGAGCTGACGCGTGGCGGGAGTACGGCGGCAATACCGCCCATCTCCCGGACGCTAAAGCTCGGGCGGTTCGGGGATGGGGCGGCCCGCCAGCCATTGATCTGCGGGGCGGATAATCCGACGGCTGGCGGCGAAGGTAATACGGCGGGGAGATACGGCGGGGGAATATTCAAAGAATATTCCTTTTTTAATAATGCGCGCGGTGGGTTATAACTTAGGGAACGGTGGATTATGAGGGTTAATAGGGGCGGGGTTAATATTTTACACGAAAAACTTTGGGTTAGGGGCGGCGAAAGGGGGTTTGCGCACGGAGTATGATATTTACATTTAGGACTTAGGGAAAAAAGGGGTAAAACATGGTTTTTTTAGCGTTTTAGGGCTAGGGGGGAGGTTATTAATCTGGCCAGGTGTCAGATTAATCCCTGCTATGACTCGGATGGGCTAAAAATAGCCCCAGATGGACTATTTTTCCCCGGATTTATAAAAATATGGCTATATTGCCAGGGAGGGGATATTTACATAGGGGGGTTATATGTACATAGCTTTAGTAGGGGAATGGGAAAGCTGATGGGGAGTTATATAATACTGTTAGTAGTTAATCTGAAGGTGACTAGCAAGCACTAAGGTCAGGGACCTTAGGCAAATTTTGGGGAAAAGAACTTGTAGAGAAATGAACTCCTTGAGTGAAGCAGATCTTCACCAAGGCAACTGATATGGAGTATGATGAGACTAAGAGGCTCAAGTAGATCTTGACCTCTTTGGGGAGTTAGTAAGTGACTTAGGAAATTAGAAGAAGGGGAAAGTTAGTGATGTCCAGGTCTGAGCTCCTTTGAATAAAATTGCCTGCACTGATCTGAAAAGATAAAATAGTTTGAAACACAAAATTGATCATCAATCATCATTCTGCAACCACAACTACCTACCCAGCCTACTCACCTAACATTTTTTTTCTTTTTCTTTGGGTGCACATAGACTTGCAGCCCAAGATTTACAATTTTCTTTTGAATTCCTCCTATCTAGATCTATACTTATTTCTGCCAGGGCCCAAATTAAACAGTTGGGTCCCTTTGATTCTCTACCTATCTATAAATCTGCCAAGATTAAACTGTTTGGACAGATATCATTCTCTATATTCTAAAACAGGAAATTGAAACCTAGGGAGGCCAGGATTTAGCTATTTGGCCTTCCCTTAGCTGAAAAACTTATCAAATATGGAATATAGCAGTGGCATTTGGACCAGCACACTTTCATTGCTTCTTGTGGAAATATGGAACACTGCAGCTTGCAAAGTATGACATATTTGGCATGTAAAAATGTCAATCATGAAAGATGAATACCTGCTGCAGCAGGAGGCTAACAGTGGCTCCACTTGTGGATGGATTTTCTTTGTGAAAAGCGAAGAACAGCAGGTCAGACTGCCTTGTATTCAATTGCTGCTGTATTTTGCAAAATTTGCCTGGCCGGCTGCCTTATTAATCCTACCTGCCTACCCTAACCAGCATTTCCTTTGCTGTTAGGTGTAATGAAACAGCCAATGCAGCCACTTAAGCATTATGAACATGAATGGCTTCTGCTGCTCGTGCTTGCTGTTACTTGAAATGGAGATCTTGCAATCTGATGTGGCTTTGTTAATCTTTGAGAAGATCAGGTAACTGCTCACCTTCTTTGCTGAAATAAGAAACTGTACAAAAGGGTCCTGTAGCATATATACATTATTGCTGGACTGAACTAAAGAACTGTACAAAAGTTTGGGATAGCTATCATGCTTTAGAATTGGGGGATCATCAACCACTTGATACCATGGTTCGCAGCCTGCTAGCGGAGAAGAGCAGTGTTTTACCTCATCACGCAGCTTACTATCAGATGAATTCTGCAAAACATGGGATGGTACCTGTAATTCTTTGAAAGATCGCTCAGATGGCACTTGACAGATTTGCGCTGACTGTTCTTTTTCTTCTTCAAATATCTCAGATGGCTGCAAACCCAATGGAAGGGAATCCAGTTGGATTATCTGGTCACATGCTGCCACTTCTGAGTCTTCCTCAATCTGACATTTGCTGGCACTTTGGGGCTGCAAATCTAGTGGTGATTCTTTAGGAGCAGGGCCTGGATTTTCCTCTAGCTGATCAGTAACAGAATATGGTGACACTTGATTGTTAACGGCATGATAATTATCCCTAATAAACTAAAAAGACTTGAAACAAAATGGTAAAGCTCCTTCACTGAATTTAAAATTTTCTGCCTTTTCCTCCTTTTCTTCATAGCTGAAATGGGCATGCTGATCATTGTTTTCAGGCAGCTGATCCTGAACTGTGCTCTCTGCAAAAATAAGATGTAACTCTTCTGCAAGACTGATTTGGTCGTTAGGCTCACAGTCATCATCATACTGATCATATTTGGGCAGACAGTTGAAAGAAGAGAAGCTATTATATTCATACATTATATCAGGAGACTGCTCCATCATGTATGGCGGTATGAATATGTCATCTGTTTTGTAGCTGGTTTGTTTATGAATATCATTACCTTCCTTTTGCAAAACAAATCTATTCTGGTGCTCTAAACATTCAACTTCTATTGTGCACATCTGCTTTAATTCCTTTGCTTTCTCTAAAAAGATGTCAAGTTCATCCTTTTTTTCTGCTTTCAACTTCTCCTCCCTAACTTTCAGATTAACCTCTACATCTATTGCCATGTTCTGCATCTGTTGCATAGTAGAGGGGCTCCTTTCTCTCAGATGAAATTCCATTTCTGGATAAAATGCTGCCGGATAATGTAATAGGGCCAAATCGGGGGGCGGTCTTATATTCAATGGTATGGAATGATAAACTTGATTGAATCGGTCAGAAAACTGCTGAACAGATTCATTTGGAATTCTTTTTAACTGATTATATTCTTCTATGAGCACGAGGAAATTGACTTTGATCATCCATCTATCAAGGAAGAGTTTGAATAACTGCTGGAGATTTGAGATGCTTGCCTCAGGTAATGCTTTAAACCAAGTTCTAACTTCACTTTGCAAAGAAAGGGCAAACAACCTAACACTAACATCCTCATCCTCTACTTCAAAAATGTTCAAATAATCTTCAAAGGCCGGAATATGCTTTTGAGCAGTAACTCCACTCTCTCCATCAAATCTTGGGAGATACATGGGATGATTTTTGGGCAAAGGATTAAGCACGGGAGGCAGAATGAGTGATTTATATCTATCAGGAACTTTACGAGGTAGGTGATTGTGTACAGGGACTAAATGATTGGGTTCAGTATGAATAGGGATAGGATGATTTGTTTTGACAGTAGTGTCCTCCTTGAATACAAGGTGAGCATTAGCAGCATTTAAAGGATGCTGTTCGGGTGTGCAAGGAGGGATTTCTTCAACATTTTCTACGGGAAAAACGTAAAATTCAAGTTCAAACAATATGTACAACAAAACTTTATGGAGGAGAAAGAGCATGACCTCTTGGATAATAATCCAGGTCAAAAGCCTAATCTGCTCATAAATTTCTTTTGGGTTCATTTCTCCAGTGGAGTCTTTATTATGAGGATGATGTGGAGTCGCCAGGTGGATACATTAACTTTGAGTGCCTGATCTCTGTCCACCATCAAAGATCAGAGCTAGACTTGAAAAAAGGTTGTGAAGGTTTGGGTCTTCCCAGTGGAGCTTTCCAACTTTCTTTGTGAAACTATCTGAGGAAGATCCCCAGCGGAGCATTCCAACTTAATCAATGAAACTATCTGAGGATTAGATCCCTAGCGGAGCATTCCAACTTAATCAATAAAACTTTATGAGGATTAGATCCCCAGCGGAGTCGCCATTATGTTATCACTCAGGTTGTCCTTAAGCTCCGGAAAAGGATACGGCGGAGGTAACCACATACCAACTTTGGACTGCAGGTTCTAGCCAACTTGCAATTAGAGAGGGCTCTCTCTTTTAGGTTTAGCTTTGTTTAAAATGATTTTAGGCTAGTTATTGAGTTCAGGGGTTTTTGTTTTGTTTTAGGTGGGAAGGAAGATGTCTCAAGTAGAGAGGCAAAACATAGTCTGGTAAGTTTCAAACCATTTGGCGTGGATTCGAGGAGTGGGACTGCTGGTGCATTTTCTTGGTCACAAGAGAAATAAGGAGCAAGGTAGCTACTCATGAAACAACACTTAAAGCTTAAAAGGATGGAATGGGAGATAAGGAATGAGAGGCAATAAAGAATCTCTCACTCAGCTTAAAAGGGGGGAAGGTGAATGAGCTCTGTCTAGGAGCAATTAAGAATTCCTAGACAACTGTCAAAGATGAAGGGATTAGGGGAAACATGAGCCATATGGAATTCATATTCATTACTAACCTAGATGAAAACATAAAGAAATAGCAGAAAATGAGCACAGAGGGTGTTTAAACCAATTCTAGACTATTCTTTCTTTCTACTATTTTAGACGGTATACCAATGGAAAAACAGAGGTAGGAAAACTTATTGAGTCATGTTGCAGCACAAGAATTCCAAATTCACTTCTTCAAAACCATTAGACATAGAGCAGAAAGTCTTTCCTCCAAGCCTATCAGCAGTCTTCGATTACAGAAAACATATCAGGTATACAGTGCGAGTCTCCCCTGAAGACTATCAACCAACCGACCCTTAAAACAATACAGAGGGTGGTATATATAGGGAAGATTTATCCAAAATTTATCTATTGTAGCTGACCTAACAGGTATGACAGAAAACTGATTGCTTTAACCTAATCTTATCCAGAAATAAATGCCAGAAAAATATCTTTGAGCTATGCTGGGGGCAGCTGTAACAAGATGAGTTGACGTCTGTCCTGGTGGCTGTGTGCTGTTCATCTCTTATAACTGTGCATTGGTCTTTGCACCCTTGCTGTTCGGCGGCATTGAATGCTTCTGACTGTGATTTGAGAGCTAGGACGGGCTTACTCTTCTTGTTTTTGACTTTCTGGGGGGCTCATCAATGTTCAGGTGCTTCGAGCCCCTAAAAAATATTCGGCTGATACTATTTGGCTCTCCTCCTTCCTCTAATACTCTTTGGAACTAAATTGATGTTGTTCTAGCGTGTTGTGGGTCTCATTCACAAATTAATGGCCGTTGTTCGGCCTCTGTTTCTTTCAAAACTGTTTTCTGCTCCTTCCGACAAGCTTTGCGATGAAAAATGGGTCATTCGGCGCCTTTCGGGTTTGCTGGGGGCCGCAGAATGAAAAGATTCCTTGAAGATTCCCCATTCAGACCTAATAGGCACAAATCGCTCATCAAAAACTGCCTCAGAATTGGATTCTGGGGCCCCGAAGTGCGATTTTCGCCTATGCGCCAAAAACTAATGATGACGTCAGCATGACGTGATGTTGTACGATAGGTGACGTCAGCGATGACATCAACATGATGACATGATGGGATGACATCAGCATGACATCATCATGTACGGACGGTGACGTGGCATGACACTTGGCAAGGGGCCACGCAGGCAGATGACTGGACATGTGACTGGGCAGAGGGGGGTGACGTAAGCAGTGACTGTGCAGGGGGTGACGTATGCGGTGACGTCACCGGGCAGGAGGCGGTAAGCGGTATTGTGGCGCACCACCTTTGGTGGGGAGCGACTTCGTGAGGGGGGCCTCCGCCATAGCCCAGGAGCTGACGCGTGGCGGGAGTACGGCAGCAATACCGCCCATCTCTCGGACGCTAAAGCTTGGGCGGTTCGGGGATGGGGTGGCCCGCCAGCCATTGATCTGCGGGACAGATAATCCGACGGCTAGCGGCGAAGGTAATATGGCGGGGAGATACGGCAGGGGAATATTCAAAGAATATTCCTTTTTTAATAATGCGCACGGTGGGTTATAACTTAGGGAACGGTGGATTATGAGGGTAAATAGGGGCGGGGTTAATATTTTACACGAAAAACTTTGGGTTAGGGGCGGCGAAAGGGGGTTTGCGCGCGGAGTATGATATTTACATTTAGGACTTAGGGAAAAAAGGGGTAAAACATGGTTTTTTTAGGGTTTTAGGGCTAGGGGGGAGGTTATTAATATGGCCAGGTGTCAGATTAATCCCTGCTATGACTCGGATGGGCTAAAAACAGCCCTAGATGGACTATTTTTCCCCGGATTTATAAAAATATGGCTATATTGCTAGGGAGGGGATATTTACATAGGGGGGTTATATGTACATAGCTTTAGTAGGGGAATGGGAAAACTTACGGGGAGTTATATAATACTGTTAGTAGTTAATCTGAAGGTGACTAGCAAGCGCTAAGGTTAGGGACCTTAGGAAAATTTTGGGGAAAAGAACTTGTAGAGAAATGAACTCCTTGAGTGAAGAAGATCTTCACCAAGGCAACAGATATGGAGTATGATGAGACTAAGAGGCTCAAGCATATCTTGACCTCTTTGGGGAGTTAGTAAGTGACTTGGGAAATTAGAAGAAGGGGGAAGTTAGTGATGTCCAACTCTGAGCTCCTTTGAATAAAACTGACTGCACTGATCTGAAAAGATAAAACAGTTTGAAACACAAAATTGATCATCAATAATCATTCTGCAACCACGGCTACCTACCCAGCCTACTCACCTAACATTTTTTTTCTTTTTCTTTGGGTGCACTTAGACTTTCAGCCCCAGATTTACAATTTTCTTTTGAATTCCTCCTATCTAGATCTATACTTATTTCTGCCAGGGCCCAGACTAAACAGTTGGGTCCCTTTGATTCTCTACCTATCTATAAATCTGCCAAGATTAAACTGTTTGGACAGATATCATTCTCTATATTCTAAAACAGGAATTTCAAACCTAGGGAGGCCAGGATTTAGCTGTTTGGCCTTCCCTTAACTGAAAAACTTATAAAAAATGGAATATAGCAGTGGCATTTGGACCAGCACTCTTTGATTGCTTCTTGTGGAAATATGGAACACTGCAGCTTGCAAAGTATGACATATTTGGCATGTAAAAATGTCAATCATGAAAGATGAATACCTGCTGCAGCAGGAGGCTAATAGAGAGATGAAAAGGTAGGCCAAAGGGAAGCGCTAGGCACTATCTGTGGACCATCACATGTGTGCCTCTCAGCCGGGACACGGGTGTCATCCAAGCCCATTGCTTTTTTTTTTGGCCTTACTTTTGACTTTGCCTTTTTCTATTGAATCTTTTGGGATTTTTCCTGACTAGGGACACTACGATGGGCTCACAGTCTATAAGGACATGACAAGTAATTTTTAATATCAAAGGGGCTTGTTGTTCTAGCTAGACTCTGAGAGTCTCGACAACAGTCTCTACTCCCTCAATATTTCCCAGTCAACTTTTCTTTTATTTTGCCGGAATATTGGACTAAACTAGAGTGACCATGGACTTACACCTATATGATTTCCAAGTCATCGATTATTATGAGGAGAGATATACCATCTAGACTCTAAGAGTCCCCATGGTATAATAGTAACCTCTAGTAGGATAGGAGTTTAATCCTTCCCAAACACGTTCCCTTGTTTAGGTGTCCAATCCCTGCCTTTTTTCTTCTTTTCTTTTCAATATCCCTTTCGTGAGAGAGTCACTCTTTTGTACAATGAAAAAAAAATAAGGGTCAAAGGGAGGCTATATAGAGGGATCCGGTTTTTGGATCTAGGTGATGAAGGCTACATTGGAACACGAAATCTATGAGTTTCTTTCGGGGTATCAGCCTAATACGAAGTGAAAAAAGCTCCCCCCTTGCTCTCTCTATTTGTAAGTATACTTAAGCAAGCGCCTAAAGAGCTACTGTAAAAAATGTTTCCTACAAAGGTTCTTTATTTAGGTGGAAAAATCACTATATAAACCAGGCTATTGGGGTGGAAAGTTGGTGAGAAGGTAAGTTGGGCAGATGACTGACCGGTAAATTCAAATATTTGGGTAAAACTATCTAAACTGCCTACACAAGTGCCTTGAACTCCCCATCTTCCTGTTTCCAGCCTAAAATGCAACGCTCCATAACCTTTTTTGAAGAGCCATAACGGCAACTACCCATACTACCCTAGGGTCTAATTCGACGCTACCTAATTAAAGTGGCTTCAACAATGTGCTTGTTTTTTCTTCGCACATATTAGGTGGATATCAAGTCATTGGGAGTAGCTATCAGTCACTTCCAAAGTTTCCTTAAGAAAGTGCATATGAAGCTACAAATATAAAGTGTATATGAAGCCTGCCTAGTGGGGTGGTAAATTCCTCTCTGTAATTGTGGGTCCCAAGCACGGTTCTACTAGAGTCCTCGCAATGGAAAAATATCCTTATCCATCACGATGAGTCAACATGGGTTTGATTCATGCATTTCACTCTACAAGGTTGTTTGCAATAGCTAAATAGTAAATTGAGTCTCCATCTCGATCTCTACTAATTGGATATGGAACAAGATCAATAAATTGAACTGGGTAGCGAAGTGTCTCCACCCTCATATTTCTATTACATTCCCATCAGGAAAACCAAGGGGAGCAACACTAGCTCACTGCAACCTTTTGAACCACCTATCCCACTTTTTATAATACCCACCCCTATTACCTATTTGAAACTAGAGGAATGAAACATAGCATAGAGGGAGTAGGCCTAGTGAACTTGCATCTCGTAACGTACCTGATA
The DNA here is from genome assembly GCA_031772625.1 of Pinus tabuliformis. Lineage (NCBI taxonomy): Eukaryota > Viridiplantae > Streptophyta > Pinopsida > Pinales > Pinaceae > Pinus > Pinus tabuliformis. The sequence goes on from CM062805.1 coordinate 1,380,975,627, forward strand.
TTATTTAGGGTCCCACCCTCACACACATATGATTTCAACCTGCCTTATACCTCTTATACCTCCTATTATGACTACCAAACCCCCAACAATTTATACCATTCTCACATGGAAACCATCAACGTCTTACTAGACATTTAGCAAGATCATTTACCAATATCAAGTCAACAAGCACTTACATTCAACAAGCACTTTGACTAGTAGTTTGACTAACAAAACCAACCTTAATACTATATCCATCTAACTACATGATTTATTAGGCAAAGGAAGATATAATTATGCAAATTCATTTCCTATAGTTAGTAGTGAGACACCCTCCCTGGCTAACTTACTATACTGAATTGATGCATGACTATGAGGCAAGCTATTCCACTGCCTATTCCACTGTAGCTATGAGGCAATACAATAGCAACGATGACTATGATAGCAAGGAACCCTAAAGAAATACAACATCCTAGGCACAAGTCATTAAGGGTGATGCAGTAATAGAGAAGTGATCCGACCTATATGATTGATATAGGGTAAGTGCCCCTTCGGCCTGTGTAGTAATGGGTCAGTGGGTCTCACTCCTACCTTGACATTTTCTTTGGTGACATTTTTCCTCTATCCAGGAGATTGGCGATTGGCTTATGACTGTTATCATTATAGATGGGTAGTCTTAGTTGGTTGGTCTCCCTTGTTGTAATGCATGGTAGGATATGGGCTATTAGCTCCTGATCTGTGTAGTTGTATTATGGGTCTTTTCTCAGAAATCAAATTATTTAGTTGTGGTTCCTGCCATTTATCCATATGCTAAGTGTAAATGGGACCGTTACATAGGCGTTGTCTCCGTTCCTTTTATTAGTATACCTATACTGTTATAAGTACTTTCCCCTTCTAAGTAGACCTTTATTTTTACTTGGTTTCCTTGATCTATCTTATTGATCCGGTGACCATTGATCTAACCTTTATTGGTACCTTAAACCATTGACTAGTGCTTTCCAAGCAACCCGTACCTATCATTCATTGGTTGATCGTTACCCTTTCTCATACTATGATGATTGGACCATGGACTTGTGCCTCTACCCTTAAACCAGTGACCATTGATTTCCCATCAACCATCTGCACATGACACCTTGCTGCCTCGATAAGTTGTGTTAGGTTCCTAAGATGATAAGCTTCTACTCAAAAACTGCATAAGCAACAACTACTGGCTTTATTACTGGCGCCTGACTATAAAAAAAGGGGTGGTGTTCCCTTCTTCTCTTGTGATCAGTTGGACTGTTTCACACGTTCCTTTGTCTGTACGAGATAGCGACACATCAATATATGTAGTTTTGAGTGCAAGTCATTGTGATTTGGGAACAACAGGGAAACTAAGGGACCATTCCTACCTACTCTACATGGCGTACGGAAATCACCTTCGAACCTACTAGTTCGGAACTTCTAGCCTACTAGGCTACATGTATCATGCGTGCAACACATACTAGTCACTTATTCTCTCTCGTCTCTTTGCTTCCAACTTCTAATGAAGGCCAAGTACACTTATGAGGAAGACTAAGTGTGAACAAAAATCATGTATAAATCATGCTTATAAGGAAATAAACCTCCCTTATCTCTTCTCAAGATTGGATCGTAGCAAACCGATACACTAACCTATTCCTTTCCCTTGAAGTTACAATAATCATTCATCATTACCATGATTCCACTTCCCTCTTGACCTACAAAACCCACCCCGTTACATCATAGATTCTTTCTTCCTTCATCCGATGGAAAACAACAGATCGTTATTTTCCGATCATTACTTGCTTCATTACTGATTGCTACTACTTCCTCGCTTGCAAGGAGGTTTAACGAAGAACCCATGGGTCCAGACCAACTAACATGACGAGGTGGCACCCATCACCCTCCTGAATGTTCAACATAGAGCATTGTTTGACGGGCCTTCAGACTACATTTCCATGATATTCTTAGATGGATCCTAGTCAACATTTGTATAATAGCCCAGCTAGAAAACATTACCAGGAGATTCTTTTATCACACTTTCTTAATGAATTCTTAGGATCCCTTGTCAAAACATAAGATAGGGTAAAACTTAGCTTAAAAGAGCTAATGTGTAAGGAGTAATCAGGTTTGAAAAGTGAAAAGAGAGAGTGATAAGTCATATTCGCTATCTAAACAAGATCAAATATAGAGTTCTTGAAGTATCTAGAGTTATAGAAGTTAAGGGCTTGTATTCGTTTAGCTTCTTGCACCAAAAACGAATCAAATTCCTATAGTATTAGTGATTCAAGTAATAGTGATCAAAGCGACTAATTGAAGGTAAGGCTATCTGGATCAAACTGACAAATGAAATAAGGGAAGCGATCTCAAATCCTATCCTCCCTGGTCCAGTATCTAGCGAATGAATGAACAAGAGCTTTGGTCCTCTTTAGTGTCTTCTGTGGTCATGGGCTTCTCGTTGTCCTCGTGGTTTGTGGCTTTGGCCCATTTCATTGTCCTGCAGTACGATATTATTTATAGCCCTCCCAGTCGTTTAATTATTTTCCCAGATTAGATCAGATTGACAAAAGAATGCAGGCTGTAGAATCAAGGAAGCATACATAATGACTATGGGAGATAAAGCATGTGTGGGTGTATTCTAACTCAATGGGAACGACAATTATGTCGAGTGTGATATGTGCAATAGAGATAATAGTCTAATTTTGTCATGTGTAATGTGTGTTGTAGCATAGGCGTTCAGTATCGATCCTCTGTTAGTCGAAAGTATAAGTCGAAGGCGAAGGGATGATAAGGAAACATCTAACCGGAGTGGAGCAACCCCCTCCCTCTGTAGAAAGTGGAAGTAGAAGGAGAAGAAGGAGTCGAAAGGAGTAGAGGTTAAAGTCTAGATATAAGAGGCGTATTATTGACCAAGCGAAATTGGTACTCCACAATCAGAGCTCTTGGGAATGCAAGTCCTGTTCGGTTTGGTGTCCTGGGCATTCGGGCTCCTCTCCATTGTCCCTCCCGGTCTGGTCCTGTTTGGCTTGGTTTGCTTTGGTTCGTTTCGGTGTCCTGGGTAGTCCAACTTCTTTCCTTTTTCCCTCACAGTCTGGTCATCCTTCAAGGTGCGTGGTTCAAAGAGTATGTCTAGCTTAATGAGTTTCATCAACTATTTTGTAGCAATCAAAGCCATAATTGATATAATAATATTAGTGTCACTAAACTCTTGAAACCAAGCTCTTTCACAAGCGCCATTTCAACCAGGGCTATTAAGAAATCCAGGGCTACTATTGAAACTAGACTCTTCTTTCAAAAGCACTCCTCTTTAGGATTCCTCCCTCTTGAAACCAAGGCTATTACAAGACTCTTTGAATAGGGTGACATTTTAGGGTTACTCTATCAACAAAGCTTTTTCTTATTATTATTGAATCGGGGCTCTATAAGTAGGGCTATCTATCTGGAACAAGCATTCGTTTCTATGAAACAAGGGCTCAATAAAAACCAGGGGATTTGAGTTGATATGGAACAATGAGTCATCAATCTATCTATTTGAACCAAGAGAGGGATATACTACTTGAATGACCAACCAAAACTGTGAATTGGGAATGCCAGTCTATATCAGGTGAGGGTGCTATGTCGGGTGACTATGTCATTTGTCCCCTTGCTGGTGAGGTAGTTCTTTCCGGGTGGATATGGCGTGTTGAAAGTTGGGTCTTGTGGGGCCTTCTTATCCTCTTGGTTGATGGTTATGTGGGTTGTGATCCATCCAGTGTACCGCCTAACTTCAACGATGTGTTCTATTAAGTGAATCAATCGATCCTTTCTTTTACAGGCCTCACCCCCACCTAAATAAGGCTGTCGTTCGTTCGTTGTACTGACCTACCCAAACTACTCTACTATGCCCCATCAATTTCATAAATCCAACAGTGTCCGGGCCTACCCCCACTAACAACTACTATGCCATGAATCAAATAACTCACTCAATATAAAGCCAAGACTTCCTTGTATTGCCCTACTCCCGAAAATGTAGGTATGTGCATATGTTATCTCAATGTCGTCCCATACCGTTGGATGTTGTGGGTAGATTTCACCCTGTAGCGTCCCTGTGTCATGCCATACTATCTCGGCTCTGGCTCATTCGGCTACGTGGTAGGGAATTTCTATGTGGAGAGTTGGCTCTTAACTATCAGGAAGTCCAATATTGAGGAGGGGTTCCTGAACGCTGGGAATGAGGGATATGAGAGGGTAGATGACTGGGCCTTGAGAAGGGTACATGAGATCTTGAATGAATGATGGGAAGAGGTGATCAACAAGTGATAGAATTAGTGAGTCTGACTTTATTTTTTGCATTGTATCCATTGTCTGGTGGACAACCTCACCCCTAATACATTGTCTGTTGCCTGTCTGGTGGACCACCTTACCTCAAACTATGTTTCCCATCAAGTGAATCATCAATAAGTGCTAGTGGGCCCCTATAAGAAGATGTTGTTTGGTGTGGGATAACTGAATGCATTAATGTAGACTGGGGAATTTGGGGAATGCCCTTCTTTCTTGTAAGATGTGGCATTTGTTGGTGGAAATGCCTATCCCAAAGGATGTTTCATTTTGAAGTTGTCATTATATACATTATTATACCACAAAAGGCTCAACAACTTCTCAAAATAAGTGAATCATATTGTGCATCGGTTCCAAAACATCCAGGCATCAAAACTTAGTTTCGAGCGTGTTGACAAGCGACATTTTTTTGACTTCTGGGTCACCTCTCTCGGAAGACTCGAATGTTGTCTGTGGGAATGCCTTTCTTGGAAAAGATGTTGGTTGTTGCATATTTAACAGAAAATGGAATGGGGAATTGTCACTTACCTACCTTCCTACCTCCATGCTGGGGATATCACTACTTGGCTAGCGACAATGATCTATTGATTCTCCCCCAGTACCGACGGGAATTGGAACCTACATCTACCACCCTGCTAGGGATCCATACTTGGGTAGTCCTGACATAAAGCATAAAGTGGTGAATCAAACCCATTCGTCAAGTACATCATCACCTGTATCGGCAACATCAAGTACTAGGTTGAGTGGATCTCCTTTTGGCATTGCCACAAAAATGTACAACATGTACATTGGCTCAATCAACATTAGTAGTTTCCCATCCATTTCTCTAAGGGGAGGCCATGGCTAAGGTATAAGAAAATTTCAAATATCATAGCTCCCACACCTCTGGGACAAGGGGCCACCCATTAATCAACCCCATAGTGATGATGTTCAAGTCGTAAAGTCAAAGGAAAACCTCCATTACGAAGGATAACCTCCTCCAATTGGTTCTATCCCACTCGCCTAACACATTTCCTTTATATATGTAATTATCCTCAAATTATTTTGGAAAATTCTAATGTTACATCATCTGTTTCTCTCATAGCATATCAACATATGTAAGCATTGTCCATCATTGAAAAAAGATACAAGAAGGCATCGACACTTGACATTAACTACTGGCTATTGTATAAGATATGTAACTCACTCGGGCCTGTATCTTCCTGTCCTAGTACTATCCCGTAGCTTCCTGTGATCCTCAACCAGTGAATTGCCAAAACTAGTGAATCATATCTTAAAAACAGTAGTAACTCGAAGGTCTCACTGCAAATATCCTTGTTCAATGCACACAACTATTGTTCACCGCACATAGTCATTATTTTCCCGCCTCTTGTCGCACCCACGTGTTAGTCAATTCTTTCTAACAACACGTCTAGCCATTGTCTCCACCAACCAAATATAGAAATGGGCTTGACTAGCCTCGGGTGTATTTCCGCAAAGCCTAACGTCTATCTAGCCACAACTCAATGTTCTCGCATAACGGTTTTGTTAAGCCAGCAATTTCATATCCTTCCTAGGTTTATGGTCTAAAGGTAAGAGTTAGTTTTCATTCCATCCAATCTTGGGTCATCTATAATAGTACTTCTTATGATTCATAAAGGTCAGGGGTTCTCAAATTCTTTGCCTGGCTATTTGGCCAGGCATCAGATCCTCTCAATGTAATGCGTCTATCTTCTCTTCTCTAATGAACCATAATCTAATAAAGCCATCTGGCAGTAGTTCAACGATCTAAGCTAAAGGTCAAAAGACTTCTTGGTACCATCATAGTATAATTAATTCTATCATTCTCTGGAGGAATATACTCCTCTTGATGGAGCTGAGAATGCAAATGTCTACTCCACATGTGCATCTATCCCTTCTCCTAAATCTAGTGTACCCTTTCCTTTCAATCCAGCTGAATTATACTCTACCGGGTCAAGATACAATTTGAGGAGTATGTATGCCTCTACACCTATTGATCACTATGCCTATCTCCGCTCTTATCAAGATGCTATGAAATATTCATACTCGACTCACCATCAAAACATATTAGTGAAAGTAATATGATTGATAGTTGTCCTTGAACCCAACTATTGATTGAATTCTAGCTATAGTTTAGAATGGAAGAGAATAGGTGGAAAAGGATTAGTAATAATAAGAGTGGTAAAGGATTAGTAATAATATGAGTGGTAAAGGATTAGTTATAATTGTAGAGAAGCATGGGTGCGGGAGAAAAACTGAATCGTTGCTTTGATAAGAAAGTGCCAGCTAGAATGGGACGAGAAACCCTGGATTTTAGGTTGGTTACTGGTCGAGCCACTATAATGGAATGGTATAAGAATCACTACGAATGGCATAATTCTGCCCCGATCAATCTCCTTTCATCTTTGGGCTCCTTACTCAATAGCCTTTCTAGCTTATGAATTGTCTCATATTGTCATTGGTTTCTTCATTGAGGTTTGCGGTTGGGAGTATAGGGGATCCACTGATCAGATCGATCATGCATGATGACACTCCTCTCCTATAAGTAACTAGAAAGTGCTTAATCACATCAATGGCCATGAGGTGCAACTCTTTTCTATTGTTATAGTATCTAGCTAGATCGACATTCTCTCAAAATCCAACTCCCCCCTACCCAATCAAGACTTAGGTACAATGTTATGAAACCAGCTCACAAAAAGATAGAAAAGAGAGTTCCACGCCTTAGAATTCAGCCTCTTCGAGGGGGAAAGCTCCTTTACATTACATAAATGAACAATTCTTGGATGATACAAATGACAAAACCTCCTTTCTATATATAGGAGTCTAAGGAGTCACAATATAATCCAGCCGACCTAACAATAATAATATAAAGCCACAAAAATAACAATAGAGGGATTCTATGGGGCACAGAAATAACAATATAGGGGTAATAGGGGCACAACAATATAAATAGGGGGTATAACTACAATAGTAATGGGGTAATCACTAGTATTATAGGGACCCAACATGCCCCTCTCCTTCAAAAAAGTGTTGTCCTCAACGCTTGAGCAGTTCTGGATACTTCTGCATAAAATTCTCATCCTCCCATGTGGAATCTTCAGCGGATAAGTTCTTCCACTTGATAAGATACTCTGAAATTGATCGATTTCGTAGCTGTCGAGTTCTTGTTTCTGTGATTGCTTCTGGTTCCAATATAATTTTTCCTTCCTCGTCAAGTTCTGGCAATATTGTTTGAATTGGGAGCTTGTCACCTATAACCTTCTTTAAACATGAAACATGGAAAACTGGGTGCAATCGAGAAGCTGCAGGAAGCTCCAATTTGTATGCCATAGTACCAATCTTTTCCAACACCTTGTACGGACCATAATACTTTGGTGATAATTTATTATCCTTCTTAGCTTGCTTTAGGGACATTTGCTTATATGGTTGTAGCCGTAGGAATACCCAATCACCTACATCAAAACTTCTTTCACTGCGATGTTGATCTGCCTGTTGTTTCATTCTATTTTGTGCCAACACGAGGTTATCCTTTAAGAGTTGGAGGACTTGTTGTTGATGTTCGATGTGATGTTCCACTGCCTGAACCTTAGAATTTTCTCTTAAATATGATGTGATGGATGGTGGTTGATACCCATAAAGTGCCATAAATGGGGTCATTTTTGTTGCTGTATGGAAGGAAGTGTTATACCACCATTCAGCCAGAGGCAACCATTTGACCCATTGTGTCTGTTTATCAGATACAAAGCAACGAAGATATCCTTCCAAACATTTGTTTACTATCTCAGTTTGCCCATCAGATTGAGGATGATAAGATGAGCTATGAGCTAACTGAGTACCAAGACAAGAAAATAATTCTGTCCAAAAATTTCCAGTGAAAATGGGATCTCTGTCACTTACAATAATCTTTGGGTTTCCATGTAGCTTTTGAACTGTTTCCATAAATGCAGTAGAAACTGTACTGGCTTTAAATGGATGTGATAATGCACAAAAGTGTGCATACTTGGTAAGTCTGTCAACTACCACCATGATGACACTCTTTCCCTCAGACTTGGGTAAACCTGTGATAAAATCCATTGAAACCTCCTCCCAACGTTGGCTTGGAATGGATAAAGGTTGTAATAGACCCGGTGTCTTAATTGTTTCAACTTTATTTTGTTGGCAAACCAAACATTCCGCCACAAACTTTTGAATATCTGATTTAAGGCCATCCCAAAAAAATTCCTTCTTAACCCTGTGGTAAGTTTTTAAAAATCCTGAGTGCCCTCCTAAGGGAGAAGTGTGCAATTCCATAAGAATCTTTTGTTTTAGCTGGGAATTCTTACAGAGGTATAAGCGATCTTTGTACCATAACGAATCATTTTTCCAGCTAAATGTATCAGAAGTACTGGAATCTTGTTGTAGCTTTCGAATAAGTGCCCACACTTCTTCGTCATTCTTCCATTCCTCCCTTGCTTCGTTTATCCAATCTGGTTGGATAATAGAAATGGCACACAACAATGCTTCCACATCCTCATCCTTTCTTGAGAGTGCATCTGCCACCACATTTTGCTTCCCTTTTTTGTAGATGATTTCAAAGTCATAACCCAACATCTTTGTGACCCACTTTTGTTGCTCTTCAGAGGATAATCTTTGTTCTAAAAAGTATTTAAGGCTATCATGATCCGTTTTTACCTTGAAGTGTCTTCCCATTAGGTAGGGTCGCCATTTCTTAAGTGCATGGAGTATTGCCAACATTTCCTTCTCATAAATAGCTTTGCTTAAAAACTTTCCCTTGATTGGACGACTTTCAAAAGCAATGGGTCTTTCATCTTGCATTAGAACAACACCAATTCCATTTCCTGAAGCATCACATTCCACAATAAAGGTTTTTGTGAAGTCCGGTGTAGCTAAGACCGGTGCTTGGCACATTGCCTCTTTAAGATGTTCAAAGGCCTTTGTTGCTTCCGGAGTCCATGAAAATGAATCTTTCTTCAATAATGTTGTTAGAGGTGCTGCTATTCTCCCATAATTCTTAACAAACTTGCGATAATACCCTGTCAACCCAAGAAATCCTCGCAGATGCTTTATGGATGTGGGGATTTTCCATTCCTTAATGGCTTTAATTTTGCTAGGGTCTACCTTAACTCCTTCATGAGATACAATATGACCCAAATATTCCACCTCCTGGACTCCAAAGAAACATTTGGATCTTTTTGCATATAATTGTTTCTCCTCCAATAGTTGTAGCACCTTGTCAACATGTTCAACATGATCCTTCCAAGACTTGCTGTAGATTAGTATATCATCAAAAAATACTAACACAAATTTTCTAAGGAATGGTTTGAAAATTGAATTCATCAAACCTTGAAATGTTGAAGGTGCATTGGTAAGGCCAAAAGGCATGACCAAAAATTCATAATGACCCTCATGAGTTCTAAATGCCGTTTTTGGAATGTCTTCAATCTTCATTCTGATTTGATGATATCCCGAACGAAGATCCAACTTGGTGAAGTAAATTGATCCATGCAATTCATCCAGTAATTCATCAATGACAGGAATGGGGAACTTATCTTTAATAGTGAGCTTGTTGAGCTCCCTATAATCTGGACACATGCGCCATGATCCATCCTTCTTGTGCACCAATACTACTGGAGCTGAGAAAGAACTTTGACTCGGTTGAATTATACCAGCCTCTAGCATTTCTGCAACCATACGTTCAATTTCACTTTTTTGGACATAGGGATATCTGTACGGCCTGATGTTTGGAGGAACACTTCCTGGAATCAGATGAATAGCATGATCATGATCACGCATAGGTGGGAGACCTTTGGGAGTCTCAAATACCTTGGAATGATTGTCCAGGACTTTTTGGAGATCTGGAGAAATAGATGATTCCAATGTGGAAACATCTAGCGAACATAATTGTGCAATTACACCTCTTTGCTCCTTTTTTAGAAGCTTTGTCATGCCATTAGAGCTGATTATCTTTCCTGGTTTCCCTGCAATACCCCTTAATTCAACTTCCTTTCCTTCCACAGAAAATTTCATGAAAAGTTCTTGAAAATTAAAAGCTATTGTACCCAAGGATTGTAGCCATTGGACTCCTAGTACAACATCAGCACCTCCCATTGGAATGGAAAGCATTGGGCTAGTCAATACATATTCTCCCATGGATAGCTTGATATTATGGCACTTTCCAGAACAATTTATTGTTCCTCCATTTGCAATCATCACTTGACACTCTGGTGCTGGATATAGGAAGCAATTCAATTCTTTTGCTACCCTACAATGAATAAAATTGTGGGTGCTTCCTGAATCAATCAACACTATTACCTTTTTCTTCTTGATTTGTCCTTCTATCTTGATGGTTTGAGGAGTGGTAATTCCCGCCAATGCATTAGGCTTTGTTCCTGGAATATATCCTCTTCTTTTGACCTTTCTTGCTCCTTTTCTTCTTCCTCTTCACAATCTATGTAGAATAATTTCTTCTCAGCACACTTATGACCTTTTGTGTATTTGCTATCACAATTGTAACAAAGCCCTTTTGCTCTTTTTTCTTCCAATTGTTGTGGTGTCAACCTTGTAGGTTGTGGAAGACTATGGGCAACAACACTTCCGTCTTTATAGTTGTGAATGGTATGCTTCCTAGTTGCCATAATTTTGCTTTCCATTTTTCTTGCTAACCTGAATGCCTTCTCTAATGAATCAGGTTCCCAAAGGCGCACATCATGTTGGATATTATCCTTTAAAGACCCTATGAACACATCAATCCTATGCTCCTCTGGAATATCTTTTACCCTTATGTTCAATTTTTGGAACTCCTCAATGTGCTCCATTATTGAACCCTTTTGTTTGAGACTTATCAATTGGCTAAAAAAAGTGTTGCTTTTTGTATCCTCATAATGTGCTATCAATTCTTCCGTAAAAATTGCCCAAGTGATAAATTGTTTACGAGAACAAAGCCATTGATACCATACAAACTGATTTGGTTCCAAATATAAAGTTGCCATACGTACCTTTTGTGTGTTTTGCACATTATTGAGATCGAAGAATTGCTCCATCTGTAATATCCATGTGGCGGGATCCTTGCCATCAAACTTCCTCATATCGATTTTTGGAACATGGTGAGTCTTCGATCCAACATTAGAGTCTATGGAATCATGATTAACATTTCTTTTGTTCTCATCATGAGTTTCCTTTACTACCTTTTCACCATTAGTGACCCTTTCTTGTAGCAACTTCTTCAATTCTTCCATGTCTGTCTTCAAATCTATCTTCAAATTTGCCATCGAATCCTCCATCTTAGCTTCCATGCCCTTTATCTTAGATTCCACGCCATTTACCTTAGCTTCTGTTAGCTTTTGTGAGCGTGACATTTGTTGCACTTGTTCTTGTAATTTTGATATATCATGTAGCATTTCTTCCTCTTCTTCATGAGTCATGCTAGAGCTTTCAGGTTCCTTACTAGGTGTTTGCATTTTCTTTCCTCGGGGCATCAGTTACCGATAATAATGCTTTACTATGCCCTTTGAATTCCGTTAAACCAAGCTTACACAAAAATAAAAAAAAAACTACACACCTTTTTTCACTTTATAGAAGCCTGATATTGAATCTGATGTATCTCTGTAATTTCGGATCATCCAATTCTGAAATTGCTACCTGTAGTAGCCTTCTGCGTCCTCTTTCCAATGCCACAAGTCTGAGCCAAATTGGATTCTCCAAGGAAGAGTTATGTGAAATCTCCCACAGTGACTTGCTTTTAGACTGGTTCAGTAGAGCGAACTTGTACGACGTGCCACGAGTCACTGTTTTAACCTTTGAATCTGAAACACACATACAAGAAACTACAGTCCGTCCTCTTTCTGTACCTTCTTACGAAATTTCAATCCGATCCCCAGAGAGAAAGTTATGACGATTTTCCCCAGGTCACCTGTTTTGAATGTAATTCAGGAGTCTGCAAAAAACCAACTTCCTCAGATCATATCTCCGCAAATATCGCGCGAAACGCTCTGAAATTCGGACCCAAGGTTCAGCGTGATTTCTTCTCAAATGGGTTTTTCTTGTGACTTCTGAAACGTCACAGAAAAAAAGCTATAGTGAAAATGCCACGATGACCTGTTTGGAGCAGCGAAACCCTAAAGCTCTGATACCAAATGTTATGAAACCAGCTCACAAAAAGATAGAAAAGAGAGTTCCACGCCTTAGAATTCAGCGTCTTCGAGGAGGCAACCTCCTTTAAATTACATAAATGAACAATTCTTGGATGATACAAATGACAAAACCTCCTTTCTATATATAGGAGTCACAATATAATCCAGCCGACCTAACAATAATAATATAAAGCCACAAAAATAACAATAAAGGGATTCTATGGGGCACAGAAATAACAATATGGGGGTAATAGGGGCACAAAAATATAAATAGGGGGTATAACTACAATAGTAATGGGGTAATCACTAGTATTATAG